>AWOL01S0012311.1:170708-223452 GCA_000715115.1 Nicotiana otophora | reverse complement strand
TGGGGGGGGGGGGGGAGATTTTCTTTAAGACCAACTGCCTCGGTGTGAACTGGCGAGGCTTCACTCTCTTGTTAAATGCACTGGCCATCTTGTTCTGATACAACTGACCATGGCATACTGCATCCATGCTTTTCTCGTCAATGACCATGAGGTGCTCTTGCCTGACTTGTATCCACTCTGCGTCATCTAATTTTGCCTCTTGAATGACCCTTAAAGATGGTATTTCGACCTCTACAGGTATCACATCTTCAGTGCCGTATACCAACATGTACACCATTGCCCCAATGGATGTTCTCATGGGGCTTCGATAACCCAGTAAGGCGAAAGGTAATTTCTCGTGCCATTGTCTGTGATTGTCCAGTGTCTTCCACATGATTCTCTTGATATTCTTATTGGCTGCCTTGACTGCCCCATTCATTTGTGGTCTGTAGGCAGTGGAATTTTGGTGGATGATTCAGAATATCTCGCAGATTTCTCTCATGAGGTCTCTATTGAGGTTAGCAGTATTGTCAGTGATAATAGTCGATAACTACCAAGATAAAGCGATGTTCATTTGATGCGACAGGCTCTATATGTCCAATCACGTCCATGGCCCAAGCGATGAATGGCCATGGTGAACCCATTACGTTTAACTCATTCGGCGGAACCCGGATGAAATTCCCGTGAATCTAGCACTGGTGACACTTCTATACATAGCAGATACTGTCGCTTTCCATAGTCATCCAAAATTATCCAGCTCTCAAGATCATCTTGGCTAATGTGAACCCATTCATATGGGGTCTGCACATTCCTGCATGTATCTCCCCCAATAGTCTGGTTGCCTCAGTAGTGTCTACATATCTCAACAAACCTAAGTCTGGGGTCCTCTTGTATAACACTTCCCCATTGAGGAAAACGTGGTTCGCCAGCCTCCTGAGGGCTCACTTTAGACCATTAGTAGCATTCTCCAGGTATTCTCTGGTCACAAGGAATTTCTTGATGTCGTGATACCATGGCTTACCATCTGATTCTTCATCCACATGAAAGAAATATGCATGTCGATCTCTGATTTCTACCTCGATCGGATCAATGTAGTTCTTGTCTGGATGTTGAATCATAGATGATAGGGTTGTAAGGGCGTCAACAAACTCGTTCTGAATCCTGGGGACGTGCTTAAACTTAATCTTTGTAAACTTCTTGCATAGCTCCTTCACACAGTACAGGTATGGAAGTATCTTGACATTCTTGGTGGACCATTCCCCTTGGACTTGGTGTATCAACAGATCGGAATCCCGTATGACCAAAAGTTCTTTGATGTTCATGTCGACTCCTATTCTGATTCCAATGATGCATGCTTCGTATTCATCCATAAGGGAATCTTTTCTTTGTAGATGCTGGATAGTGCTGTCCAGATTTCGAAATTAGGACTGCCTCAATTCCGACTCCTTTGAAGTTCGTTGCTCCATCGAAAAGAATTCTCCACTCAGGGTACGATTCTGCAATATCTTCTCCAGCAAATAATACTTCTTCATCGAGAAAATATATGTAAGTGGCTCGTAATCCCCATCCACTGGATTCTCTGCGAGGTGGTCAACTAAAGCTTGTCCTTTGATAGACTTTTGATTTATGTACAAAATGTTAAATTTGCCGAGGAGGATTTGCCATTTAGCTAGCTTTCCGAGAAGGCATTGGCTTCTGGAAGATGTAATTGAGCAGGTCGAGCCGAGATATCAGATCCGTAGTGTATGCTGACATGTAATTCCTTAGTTTATGGGCAATCCAAGTCAGAGCACAACAAATGCATTCTATCAGAGTATACTTAGCTTCGCATGGCGTGAACTTCTTACTTAAGTAGTAGATGACCTGCTCCTCTCTCCCAATTTCGTCATGTTGTCCCAATACACAGCCGGAGGAATTATCAAAGACTGACAAATATAGTAACAATGGCTTCCCTGGTTCAGGGTGAACTAGCACTGGTGGATTTGAGAGATATTCCTTGATTTTGTTGAAGGCTTTCTGGCACTTTTCTGTCCATTTTGTGGTAGCATCCTTCTTCAGCAACTTGAAAATGGGTTCACAAATTAACGTGGACTGGGCTATGAAGCGATTGATGTAATTCAATCTACCCAGAAAACTCATGACATCTTTCTTGCTCTTGGGTGGTGGTAATTCCTGAATGGCCTTGATTTTTGATGGGTCCAGTTTTATCCCTTCCTGCTTACAATGAAGCTCAACAACTCTCTACCGGGGACTCCGAACATACACTTTGCTGGGTTCAACTTCAAATTATACCTTCGCAGGATTTGAAAATTTTCCTCATATCGTCCAAGTACTCCGAACTCTTTCGAGACTTTATGATGACGTCATCCACTTACACTTCAATTTCCTTATGAATCATGTCATGAAAGAGGATCGTCATGGCCCTCATGTAGCTGTCACAGACGTTCTTGAGATCGAATGGCATAATTCTATCGTAGTAGACTCCCCAAGGTGTGGTGAAGGTCGTCTTCTCTGCATCTTCCTCCTGCATCAAGATTTGATGGTACCCAGTGAAACAACTCAAAAACGAATGCAGTTCATGCTTCGCGCAGCTGTCGATAAGGATGTGGATATTTGGCAGAGGGAAATTGTCCTTTGAACTAGCTTTATTGAGATCTCGGTAGTCCACACTTATTATGATCTTTCCATCTTTCTTGGGTACTCGGACAATGTTTGCCAATCAGCTTTGATATTTGGTGACCCTTACTATATTCGCTTCTATCTGTTTGGTCACTTCTTCCTTTATCCTTAGACTCAAATCAGGTTTTAATTTTCTGGGTTTCTGCTTGACTAGCGGTCTGGTAGGATAGTGGGCAGTCGATGCGAGACAATGTCAGTGCTTAATCCCGGCATATCATCATATGACAATGCAAACACATCGATGTACTGTCGGAGGAGCTCTACCAGTTTTTCCTTCTGCTCGGCTTCTAGATGAATGTTGATTCTGGTTTCTTTTACATATTCTTCACTTCCAAGATTGACCACTTCCGTTTCTTTGAGGTTAGGCTTTTTCTTGACTCTCCGGCTGCTCAATCTCCAGCGGAAGATTGTCTGGCATCATACTCTCGTCATACTCCTCGTAATCTAGGTTGTTACGCTCAACGATTTCGTTATATGTCATAATCACGGAACGCGGGGTTTTAGCATTTTGATTACTGAAAAGAAAAGCTAAGTATAAATGAAGCGGTAAATAAAGTTGCAATATTTGAGAAAATGATTCTTTTTATTTCATCAAAAGAGAAATGTCTTAAGCGTTCAAAAGAGGCAAATTACAAAAAGGTACAGACACGGTGCATGCCTCAATTGACGGTGTGATTTTCTAAAGAAAACTTTTACAGTTCCATACTACCAAGACTCCCGGCAAACCAAAGATGGACTGTCGTTCCAATTCCATAGCTCTTCCCATGGTTCGGCATCCCTGATAGTCGGTGTCTTGATATCAGTCCCTTCACAACATTCTTTAATCATATTCTCGAAGAGCTTTTCCATCCCGTCGATGATATCATCTTCAGCTAAAGAACTCTGTCCCGAACATGCAACATGCTGTGACACAAAAACCTTTTTACCAGAGCTAACGATACGAGCTTTCTATTTCAGAGGCTGATATCCTATGTCGGCCCTTTCTTTCTGCCCATTATGTTCAATTGGCTCTGTGATTCCATCTGACCTGGCTCTCAGCCCTGTTCCTGGCCTGTATCTATATTTCATCATCTCCCTCATAGCCATATTGTATCTATATGGTGACTGCATTCCTAGGTTTTGTTTAGGCTTTTTTATTTCGGTAGTCTGTATGATTTCCACTGCATGGAAAGAAACTCCGTCTAGCCCTTCAATGAATGGAACAACATACTCCAGATAAGCAGAGTGACCCCACTCGCCATGAACCACGATCTCCTGACATCCCCATTCAAATTTCATGCATTCTTGTAAAGTGGATGGGACGGCCCCTGCCTTATGTATCCATAGCCTTCCCAGTAGCAAGTTGTAGGAAGAGGAGATGAAAACAATATCGGAAATTCGACCGGCCCGATCTGCAAGGCCAAATAAATTTCTCCAATAACATCCTTTTGCGAACCATCAAAGGCTCTCACCCTCATGTGGCTTTCCTTGACTTCCCTCAAATGAATTCCTAATTCCCGTAGGGTGGAGAGCAGAAAAATGTTGAATCCTGACCCTCCATCGACCAGTACCTGGGACACTACTTTGTCCCCATATTTGGAGGTGATATGAAGAGCGTTGTTGTGACTTGCACCTTCGACAGGAAGTTCGTCTCTTCTGAAAGTGATCATGTTTGCTTCGACCATTTTCCTAATTGTCGCGGCCACTGCCTCACTAGTGGTGTTACTTGGTAAACTTACCTCACTTAGTACTTTCAATAGGGAATCCTTATGACTATTGGAACTCATTAGTAGATCCATGATTGATATTTGTGCTGGAGTTTTCTTCAGCTCCTCCTCTACAAAATACTATTGTTTTGTCAAATGTGATCGTGTTAACTCACTGATTTAGGTGATTTGGCAGCGGATTGCGATTCACATTGGGCTGCGCCAGAGGGCATTGAATGGCTCCACTCTTGATCTGCATTTCTATCTCATTTTTCAGCTTAAAACAATCTTCAGTATCATGCCCAGGTATGTTGAAGTGGTACACGCACCTTTTAGTTGCATCAAAATACTTGGACGGGTATTCAGTAACCCTTCTTTCAACTAGATGTATTAATCCTGCTCTTCTCAATCTCTCGAACAATTGGTCTAGAGGCTCAGCAATCGGGGTATAATTTCTTGGACCCCTTCTTCAAAGCTGGGACGAGGGCGTGGTGCATAAGCAGGCCGGTTTTGGTGAGTAGTTGTTTGGATATGAGTATATAGTGGTTGTGGGTTTTGGTTGTTATTGGCTCGAGGAGGGTTGTATTGTGATTGAGGGTGGTAATATCGATGGGTGTTATAGACTGGAGCGTAAGTGGGTGGTGGTGAATGATTGTTTGGGGAATAGGAAGTGCTTCCGTGATGTGGGTTGGGTTGATAGTAAGGGACGACTGCTGATACCTCCTCTTTCTTCTTCTTTTCGCTACCGATTGACCCTAATTGGATGGCCTTGCTGGACGCTTGCAGTGCTACCATGGAATGCATTTTACCAGATTTTATACCCTATTCTAAGAAATCTCCCATCTTGACCAGCTCAGAGAATTTCTGTCCCATCATTACCATTATCTTTTCGAAAGTATATCCCTTCATGGGCTCTGATGAAATACTTGGTTAATTCACTGCCGTCCAACGAAGGTTATGCCCTGGTAGCCTCTGGCCTCCACCGACGTGAATATTCTTGGAATGAATCGGATGGTTTTTTTTGTGTGTTCACCAGTGCGAATCAATCGGGAGTGAACTTTGTGTTGAATCGAAAGCGATTCATGAAGTCCTCTGCCATATCTTTCCAAGTTCTCCAATTTCGCTGATCCTATCAAGCATAACAGGTGAGTGCTTCTCCCGTTAAACTTCTTATAACACTATAAGAAATCAGGTTTGTTGTGGCGACTATTTATGGCGACTCAAAAACTTGCCACAATATTGACATGTTTAGTAGCGACTGTTTTATCCGTCACTTAATCAGTTTATATTCATAGAGAAAAAAAGTAAATGAAAAGGTCAACTACTTAAAATTATTTATTGTACATACCTTGATAGTGACTAAAATGTTTCTATTGAAAGGTAAATACCCAGAAAGAATAGAATTTCTTATACTCGTGATCTTTTAAGATGATGTTCGAATTTCTCAAATCAATTTTAAATTTTCAAAATGAAGCATTGCTTTTATTTTTATTTTTTTTCCGATTTCAGGGACAACATTTGTTATGATGGGAATGTTTGGCAAGGAGTTTGAAGATATTGGCGATTCTTTTGTTTTCATGTGTAAATACCATGACATGTATGAAGTGTTTTCGTTGTATTATGAAATTTAAGTAATGAAAAGTTCTTATACTACTCTTCTTGAGAAATGTATTTGGTATTATCTTTGTATTGGTAATGAATTATTGTTATATATTAGATAATTAACAGTAAAATATATTTTGTATTAATTTTTATTAACAAAAAGTTGGTATTAGTGGCGACTTTAGGGCAGCGAGCTAAAGTCGCTACTAAAGTTTTTGTGGCAACTTTTATTGCCACTAAAGCCTTATTTTCAACGGCGACTTACTTGAAATCCATATTTGTGTATTAGTTTTTGTCGCGTCTTTGTTTACTTTTAGTAGCAGATTTGGTCGCCACAAATAGTATTTATTGTAGCGACCATTATGAGTCATCACAAGAAACATTTAGTAGCGGTAGTACTAGCAGCAACCCTTAGGTTGCCGCTAAAACCAATTAGTAGCGATAATCTGGTCTTTTGTAGCGATTTTAGGCGCCACCAAAAGTCTGATTTCTTGTAGTGTAAAGAGCTTCATCCTTAGCTTCTCATTCCTCCCCACGCTGACTAACTTGTCACAATATGCCCTCAAATGTGCGTGGGGATCACCCGTCCCATCGAAGATATCGAACTTTGGGGTTTATACCCTGCTGGCATATCCACATCCAGATGAATACAAAGATCCTCGTAGTCCAAACTTTCACTTCCTCAGGCAACTTGGAGGCTCTTCATATGCTTCCTCAAGATCTGCAACTGCTCAGATACTGACTCTTCTTCCTTACGCCTGGCTTCTCTTTCCATCTCGGTGTATTGGTCAATCTCATAAGGCACCCTGACCGTGACATGTGCTGTAAAGGTAGGTTCAAAAATGGAATATACGAGAGGAACATACCGCTCATGGGTAGCTGTATGTGCCACATGTAAGTGCTGGTTAGAGGTAAAAGTGACTCCATTATGAGAAGGGGTGTGAGTTGCATTGGTAGTAATAGGCGGGTTATGTGGTGTTTGAATGTACTGTGGTACGTAGGTAGTGTGGATAGGGGGATTTGTTGGGTTCGCAGGGGTCACTGGAGGTATGACTTGAGTGGTAGGAGCTGAAGTTAAGTTGTTGTTGTTTTGGCGTGATGTGGAAGGAAAGTTGTTAGTGACTGAATCCAAAGAAGGGAATCGAGGTGGTCGAAGAAGTGATGTCACGGCTAGGTGCCCTAGTTCCCTTATATGCTGTACTTCCTCCCTTAGAGATTCCATTTCCTGAGCCATCCTGGCCACATGTTCATCATTCCTGGTGTCATTTTTTCCCATTCGCCCCGGGCTATCGGCTATGACTAGAGCATGTTCCGCCAGTTTTAGTCGGCACAAACCAAACTTTCTTTTCTTTTCGGGTGGTAATAATAAAGCAAAAGAAAAATAATAAGAAAGAAAAGAAAAAGGAACAAGAGTCAATTTCTTTATTTATACAAGAAGGAAATTACACAGAGCAATTAATTCGTGCATTAAGGATAACGCATTTCCTAGGATTCGCGAGGACCTCTCAGTGCCGGAGGTAGGCCTAAATCGCAGATATTTGACAAACATTTAGAGTTGACACATTTAGATCCGAAGTAATTTATTTTCATTGATAATTTGGACTGATGCTAGTGGGAATAAAGATTACGTCACTGTTTCATGGAACTATATGGGCTTGGACAAGCCCTTTTGGAAAGTAAAGAGAGAACTGGGGAGAAAGGTACAAAGTGGAAATGAAAAGGAAATCAACCAACTCTAATAACTATCCTCTGAGTCATTTCCCATATCCTCTTTTTCTTCTGGCTCCTCTTCCGGATCCTCCTCTAGGTCTTCCTCAAATTCCTCATCGTCATCGTTGAAATCTAACTCCTCCTCCGGATCTTCTTCTGGCTCTGTGCTAGACTCTATTTGGATGCACTCCATTACCCAGTCGCCGTCTTCAGCAGGTGGCAACATGTGATCAATGGATCATGGGAGCACCTGACAAGATAATGTGGCAGGATCTCATGGTAAATCTGCAAAGCAACCACCGCATCCTCTAATCAGGGTATACCCTCTCTTCTTGGCTGGGCCAACTCTTCTTCCTTGTTTATCCAGATGTAATACTCAGGAGTACACCACGAGTTTTGACCAATAGGCATTGTGACCAGGTCGTTCCACTCTTCTTAGAGCCTTCTTATCCTGGGGATTGGAATCTGCCCGTTGTACTCATCCTTGTATAGCGCTGTCCTTCTCCACAGAGGCACATTTTGGATCATCCCGAACTCTGAGGATCCGCAGGGGTGAATATGGTTGAATACCTTCAAGTCCGATCAGCTCAATGAAGTATTTCTGAGTGGTTCTCAAGATTGCTCTTCCACCTAACCAGGATAGCTTCCAGTTTATCCATTCCCCACACAGGTTGGTCAGGATTTCCCTCCACTGTTCTTGCCCATGTGGGGAGACCCAATGTCTCATTCTTTCGTTGTGGCTGCGGATTATATTGCTGACGCCCACGAAGTAGTCGATGGTGGCCTCTCACTGGAAGAAATGTTTAGTAGCCCAGATTTGAAGGAGCAAGTTACAAACTTTAAAGAAATCATACCCTCGTACATATGCGTACAAAGACCTTAGCATCTCAGCTAACACCATCGGCACCAAATAACATGAAGATTGCTACGGAAGGTCGCCAGAACCATATGTAATAGGTTGATGTTGATCCGACCCCTTCTCCGCAGGAAGACTAATAGCCCCTACATTGCCATAGAGAAGTGATAGGCCTGAGACTCTCCCACATTGCTTGGTCACATTAAAACTCTCATGAATACCACTCGTAGCTTTCACGGTTCCCAAATCTGTTGAACAGTTGGTCGAGGCTCACCCATTCATCCTCGATACTTCTAAGACTCTTACTATTGGCCAGGCCTAAGGGATCCATGAACCGGTAACCGGGCATAGTAACTGGTAATATTGGCTTCCTTCCGTTGAACGATGTAACTTGTGACTTCTTCCAATGTCGGTACTAACTCACAGTTGGCAAATTTGAACACCACCTTAGCCAGATCCCAAAATTCTATCAACAAGCGAGTGAGCACCCTATCTGCTCGGATGTTCAGCAATGAGGTTAGTGCCCCCAGGTGCGTCCGAACCTCATCTCCGTGTTCCCGACGAATATTCTTCCACCACTGCTTCAATGTATGTGAAGCTCCCATTACCATGCTAATCTTAGGGATGTTTCGGTTGATTTCTATTTTTGTGAGGCGGGTAAAATAAAGATGTTAGGTAAGTGTTTGCTTCGGATCTTTAAGTGTCTTGTCAGGTTTGTTTATTTTTCCACAGAAGTCATGTCGTTGGGTTCATGATCCGTTGACTTTAAGGTGGATTTCCTAATCGTGCGTCGGCGCCAAGGACTGACTCACCTATAGTTTATGCAGTATGACCTATTTTACTAGAGTAGAGTGTTTCCTACTTTTGAGTTGGACTGAAGGCTGCGAGAAGTTATGCCAGTTGACCCGATAAAGCCATTCTTTGAAACTAGAGAGTTTTGAAAAGAAGGTTCAGACAGGTGTAAAAGACAATCTTCGCGTGCCATCGTGTGTGATAGTGTACGGCCAAGACTCAATAGGAAGAAATATGATGACAACATATTTAAAGAAATAACAGACAAGAGTGTAGCAGCAATAAGCATGATAATAAGTATAAAGGGCAAATAAAGCAGGTAAGCACGTAATTGAAATTTTATCTACAATTAAAGAAATGTTTAAATAAATCTAGATGCCAAATTAGTCTAAGTCTGCTAAGGTCAAAACCTAAGTGTGAATCCCTATCAGAGTCACTATGTTATTGCACCCTATTTTGCACTAGTCAAAACAAGATTCAACTTGTGATTTCTCTGTTGTTGATAAAAGAGAGTTGCCACCTAATATTTAAAGGTATAATATGGTACCTATTTAATTACTAAGTCATGTTCATCTAGTCTACTAACCGGTGAGATTATAGGTAAGGGTTCTTGTTCTTCTAAGGTGAAGGAGTTAGGCACCCCTTGAAATCTACATGAGGTAGATCCATAGGACTTAGACTAGGTTTGGGATCAATTATTTATACTAGGCCTTAACCAGGATTGCAAAGACATGGCTTACTCTATATTAGGACATAATTCTTACAAAAGGTTAGTGTAATTTAAAAGGGGGTATGAATTATAGAGAAAATAGCGTTAGTGTATACATATATACTTGAAAAGCCTTTGAAAAGAGATATAAGGATGTTTATAATTAAGAAAAGTATGTGAAAAGAAACTAATTTGTTTTTAAAGCATGGAAGTGTGTATTACTCTAACGAGATGGGACAAGGCTAAGATATACCTTGATTTTAGGATTTGAAGAAAGACTATTTTTGTTGAAAATCCTTTAGGGCGATAATGCTTCATTTTTTGTGAAATTCTGATTTATCTCTTTGAAGATAAAGCTTGCAATTCAGATCTGATTTTCTTTTGAAAATGGGGCTGCTGTTTTTTACTAAGCGTTGGGGCTTCAAATCTTTTAAGAGAAAGGAAGGTGAGCGAAAACACAATAATGATATAAGCAAATTATAATTAGCGAAATGGGGATTAGTTACTAATTAATTCCTCTTTTAAAAAATTCAATGTTGTTTAAGGGTTGCCTATATTTTATATGACTTAAGGTGTAATGTAAAGCATGTAATCCAATATATAAGTGTTAAGTATATGACAAAGAAGATGAAACAAAGCAACAAGGCAGTAGATTAAAGGTAACGAAGTAGTAAACTAAATTAACGAAGCACTAAGCAGTAGTAAAGGAATTTAGAGGGAAATGATTGGACTCTGGAAATTGGGCCTCAAGAAGGCAAGCCTAGCAGTAAAGGGATGTCAGTAACTGACTTCAGACTTCAAACAAATGCAGCAATACTAGGCTTGGGCTTGAGTTACTTAAGAACTCAGCATGCCCAAACAAAGGTACATGTCTAAAAAAGAGAAAGTCATTAGATACCTATTCTATATGTTCAATCATGCACCAGACATAAAAAGAAATGATCGAAGCAAAAATGTAACAAAACTATCAATACTATAATGCTATGAGAAAACTTATACTAATGTGATGGTTATACATGGAAAATAATTTATATTGAAAACCTTTTGTTGTCATTAAACACTAAACCCCTAAAGAATCAAAAGTGTCAATGAATTAAGAGCTAAGGAAGGAGTTATACTCAAGGTTGATATCCCATTTAAATCCCCCGACACTTCAAAATTTCAAAGGAACTCGAGGCCCAGGGCAATGCTTGTGCTGGGGAGAGCAGCCCAACTTAGAGTTAAAATTCACTCCCAAATACCCCTAACCACTAACGACTTATTTTTTCCTATGGGTTTAAGTTCCAATGAGGCCCTTTCAATGTAAACTAAATGTTATAATGTCCCCTACCACAAAAGTATATTTTTCTCCTAACAGAATTACATAGGGACACACAAATAATCCTTATGACTACATTTCTAATACCAAATGAGCAATACACACATCAAGTAAATCTAAAGGTCAGACTTCGAGCACATATAAGAGAGAAATAGAAACATCATGGTATACTGTTAAATGTCTAACACTGGGAAAATATATTTAAAGGAAAGAATATATAATTCAAGTGTGCAGCAACTAAGAAAATGTAGATATTCCTACCCTGATAGACTAATTATAGATTGATTAGCTTATGTATTGCCACTAGCACATGCATGTGTTAATAACACTACTTGGAATCTTTTAAAAGAGCATCAGTAAAGGTTCAGACAAACAGTTACAACTAACCACTTTTACAAAAGTTATCAGAGATATCGGAAACATGATCAACACTCTCAATATGACTACAGGTTCACAGATTTTGAACATGGAATTCCTAAGGTGCTCCACATGATCGCATTCATAATAGTATTAACCTTAAATAAAATATTATGTTCATGTAGTATCATTAAAGAACTTCTCATAAGATTTAAAAATCTGATTCAGTTCAAGTTGACAGTAAGGAGAGGACTGAGTACTATTTTAAAACAAATGCATTGAATCATGAAGCCAAAATAGGGAAATATATAACGTTAATTATGCACAAATACTTTAATGATTTTACAAGGCATGGTAAGCTTTACAAAGTCAGCAATGCCATGAGGAGGTTAAAGACAAAGAAAGTGTTATGCCAAAATAAGTTCAACTCAGACATACAGACTGAGATTTTATATCTAAACATGAGACGACTATGTTCAGAGTACAACAGTTACTATTCAACTATAACAAACAAAAACCATGACCTATTATTATGGAAAGGGGTAACTTAACCTTAACAGAGCATGTACAGAAGGATTATTGGTATTCCTAAGAGTTCAGGTTAGTAAAACTATCTCATATATGTGCAGCCAATCAATCATACATGAACATAATAAAGAAATCTTAGAGAGCTATTCTCAGAATTAACAAACACAGATATAAAGGAATAGAGCATTTAAAACACTTGCATTTCTCAGACTTCAGTTAAATGGTGAAGGGTGTAAACTATGAACTCTCAGATTTTATCCGAATGAGGATTATCAGATAGTGATCTCAACTATAAGACAATAGAATTTAGAAAAATAGTGTATAGAGATGAAGATCATAATAAAGATCATAATAGATTAACTATTGACAGAAACCCTGAAGTTTGAACAAGCATGGGAGTCATTAGAGCACATTAAGGAAGTTTAATCATATTAGCTATGTGAAATTCACTAAGGCTCATAAAGGAAACTTAATCATATAGACTGTTTAAGTTCAGAAATACAAGTCATTAAGGTCATGTAACAGTTTAATCAATACCAATTAAAGAGATTCAGATTAAACATGATGCATGACCACAGATCAACAACACTTTAATATGAACTGGGATAACCCTTTATATGCTAATGACAAATATTATAAGCTAATACAGTTAATAGAAAAACAACAGCTTGTATATAGCATTCAAGTAAAACAATTAGAAGAAAAGAGGGTGAAGGTGCACTGGCCTTTCTTAGGGCAGCAGACCAAATAGGACTCATTTAGCCATTAGGATCCAAGAACTCAGAGATTTAAACCAAATGACACCTCAGAGCAAAATCAGAATTCGAGTAAGAGCTTAGTCGACGAGATTCTACAACTACTATATTGATTTTTACTTTTACTAAGTATTCTTGGTATATTCTTTTCAGTGTTAGGTGGTTGTGTAGATGATGATAGGTGAGAATAATAAAGGCCCTATTTATAGTGCCATTAAGGCTCTAGGGTTTCAACGAATTCAAAATCATGAGTGAAAAGTGACGAAAGATTGATGATGATAGCAAAATCGAGTGAAAAAGCTTTGAGACAGAGGGGAAAAATGATGAGCAAATTTACCTGAGTGAAGAAGGTTGACCGTTGAAGGCAAAACCCATCGGTCAAAACTCCAATATCCAGAGGTCATTGCATTTGAACTATGGACTTAGAATAATCATGACGAGGCTCTAAAATGTGCTCAAGCATGCTCTGATTTAACAGAAAATGAAGAAAATCTGGAGATTTAAAGTTGCATCTTTGAGTCTAGGGTTTCGAATTTAATCAACAAAAATAGAAACTGAAATTAATTGGCTTCATAACCTAGGGACAAATCACACGAATATGTAAGTTGTATTTGAAAGAACGAAGGAGAAATCAGGCCAGCGATGTTTTGAGCTTAGGGTTCCAGAATTGGGTTTTGAATTTTGAGTGTTGAAATGGAAAATAGCTGGCTAGATTCATGGATAGAGAGACAAAAGAGATGATTCTGGGTGATTTCGAGTGACCTTGCACAAATTTGTGCAAGGTTTTGGAGATTGATGGCTGGTGGACATGAGAGAAAAAGAGAGAGGAAAGGGAAAGAGATACGGCCAGGTCTTTGAGTGAATGATTAGGGTTTCGGGGGAATTGGGGTTAGTCTCGTAGGTTAATGTTGAGATATAGAACCTAGGTCGTTTGATCATTAGATCAACGGCCCTGAGAATTTGGTCAATTAGAATTTTTAAGGGAGATTTTTGGTGTCCGTTAGATTATGAGATTTTGGACAGTGGGGATGAGATCTGTGGGGCGGGTGTTTAAAATCAAAATAAATCTGGAGATAAAATGTGAGCCGTTGATCTGAGGAATAGATGGCTTGGATTCACTATGTTTCTTGTGTGAGTATTATAGAGAGGTGACGTGGCGCGAGCTCATTGACTCAAAGAGAGTGACTTAGATTGCCACATTGGAACAAAGATGGGATATTTGGACTAGGTATATTTCGGACTGGGCTTGCACGTTTGGGCCAACAATAATTTAAAAGATGGCCATTTTGCATTTAATTGCGAATTTAAATTATTTATTTGTAAAACTACTTTTTTTTCTAAATTGTAACGCTGATTTCGAAGTTTTAACATAGTAGTCTAATTAACTAGAAATTAAAGAATAATTCAATAAATTAACTATAGAACCTATGAAATGTATATATAAAAGTTATTTTAATATTCTTAAAAATATTAAATATATTTGTGATTACATAATATTAATACTACGTGATTAATTCTAATACTTAATTAATTTTTAAAAATATGTTTTATTATTAGAGAATATTTTAAAATTATTTATTATAAATTATTAAGTATAAATAAATTAATTTAAAAAAGGAGGGTCAAAATTGGCAGTCAACAGCTGCTGAAGTAGCTCTTAAAGCTAATGAAATGGTTGATGGTAATGGAGGACGAAGATTCAACCCGAACCGACCTCTGGTTGAAGACAAATTTGAAAATAATATGCCAAGGCCTGGACGATCACTGGGAGACTACGCCAGGCCAGTTTACAACCAAGGAGTATCTAGTATGCAACCCTCTCCAATCGCAACCAATAATTTTGAGATCAAGCAAGGGCTACTTCAGACCATTCGAAATAATTGTGTCTTCCATGGCAAACCCAATGAAGATCCAAATACTTATTTGATGTATTTTGATGAGATTATGAATACCTTCCAGCACAACGGAGTATCGAATGATGCTATCTACTTAAGGACATTTCCTTTTTCGCTGAGGGAAGATGCTAAGCACTAGTTGCGAAGTCTGCCGACTGAGTCCATTCAAACTTGGGAGGACATGACAAAGAAGTTCCTTGAACAATATTTTTCAGCTGCAAAAACAGGGAAAATTCGAAGAGAGATCCACAACTTCGAGCAGAAAGAGACAGAAACAGTGTTTGAAGCATGGGAAAGATTTAAGGATATTGTGAGAAGATGTCAGCATCATGGAGTAGACTTGTGGATGCAACTCCAAAATTTTTGGGATGGTCTGACACCCTCTGGTAGGAGGACGCTAAACAACACAATTGGAGGTCCTCCTATGAAGAAAACTATTGAGGAGATTGTTGCAATTCTGAATGAATTATCTGAAGATACAAATCAATGGCAACCATAGAAGAAAATCAGCTAGGGTATACCAGGTAGACTCTAACACATCAGTGCAAGCCCAGCTAGACTTCATGGCCAAAGAGATAACAAAGTTAAAATTGACCAAGGTACAGGTGAGCCACAAGCAGCATGTGACATTTTTGGAATGGGACACCCTACACACGAGTGTCAAGCTTCAGCTGAAGTAGTAAATACTGTGGGGAGCTTTGACAGAGGTAACTAACAAAGTGACAACAATTTGAACTCCATGGGGCATAGGCACCCGGGTTTTTCTTGGAGTTCACCAGGTGGTAATGCAAACACATTGCAGCAAAATAACTCCAGACCCCAGGGGCAGGGAGCTACAGGTTTTCAAAATCAACAGAGGCAGCAATATCATCCTCCACAGTCTCATCAGTCTAGCATGGAAGATCTGATGAAGACCTTTATTATTAGGACATATGCGAGGCTTGATACACATGGCACAACTATCAAAGAACTAGGCACGACCTTTTGAAACTTGGAAAGACAGGTGAGGCAACTAGAAAATCTTGTGTTTGAGAGAGTTATAGGAACTCTCGCTGCTGATACTGAAAGAAATCCAAAAGAGACAATAACTGCAGTGTCTTTGAGGAGTGGGCATATATTGGAGGATCCCTGGGTAAAACAAAATGATGAGCTGATTCAAATACATATGGAGATTGTGGAGGAGCAGGAAAATGACAACATTCAAGAAGTTGCAGGGATGGTGGATGATGGTCTGAAGAAGAAGGGGAAGACTAGAGCTTAGAAGAAGAAGAAAGATGAGAATGCAATAAATGAGGAGATTGAAGAAAGTAAATATATGCATGCTCTACCTTTCCCGTAGAAGCATGGAAGAGAGAAGTATGACAAACAATTCGGGCGCTTTCTACAAGTGCTCAAGCAGGTGCATGTGAATATACCTTTCACAGAGGTGCTATCACATATGCCAGCTTATGCTAAATCTTTGAAGGAGATATTGTCCAAAAAGTGAAAAGTGGAAGAGACATCCGTTGTCAAGCTCACAGAGCATTGTAGAGCCATTCTGCAAAATAAGCTCCCTCAAAAGTGTGGAGATCCAGGGAGTTTTATTATACCTTGCTCTTTAGGAAGTACTAAGTTTGAAAAATCTTTGTGTGATTCGGGTGCTTCTATTAATCTTATGCCTTTGTCTATTTTCAGAAAATTAGAGGGAGAGATTGGAGAAATCAGGTCGATACATGTGTCCTTGCAGCTCGCGGATCAGACCACAATCATACTTGAAGTAATAGTGGAAGATATGCTAGTTTGGGTGGACAAATTTGTGTTCCCTGTGGACTTCATTGTGGTGAACATGGAGGAGAATAGGGAGGCCCCTCTGATTTTAGGAAGACCCTTCTTAGCTACTGGTAGAGCAATTCTGGACATTCAGGAAAGACAGCTCATGCTCAGAGTGGGGGAGGAAAGGGTGATCTTCAAGATGGAAGGAGCAGGGGGGGCCCTAAAGGAGCAACTTGATATAGGGACTCTTCAAGATGGAGAGAGTAAAATTGATAAGTGTGGGGTGTACCAAAGAAGGCTGAAAAGAAGCTTTCAGCATGAATGTGTGTACTGGGTCGGCCGTGCAAAGGAGATCCCGGCTTTGATTTAGAGCCCGACTAGATGAATCAGGGGAGTTTCCTTTACCTCTTGCTTTTTATTTGTATATCATGGGGACATGCAATAATTTAAAGTGTGGTGTTGGAGATGTAAATATGTAAATGTGTGTTTGTTTTCATTTCTTTTGATTGAATTTTTTTTTGACTTTTCCCGACGATGAATTTCCTCGACTGTTTTCTTGAGGGATCAAAGTCAAAGAAAAAATATTTTGTTTTTCCTAGATAGTGTAACAATTCTTCCTCTCTTTTTCTTTGGGATGTGGTTCTATTCCAAGGGTTTTGCTTGAATTGGGTGTAGTTAGTTTTTCTTTTGTTAGGAATAGGGAAGTCTTGTGTTGTAGTGTTAAATGGAGATAGTTTTTCTTGACTTTGTTGTGCCTTGAGAGTAATGAGTGTCTTAGTTGTGACTTCTAGGCTCAGTTCTTGACTCGTGTATAAGTGCCTTAATTTGTTTGATCTCGACTTTGCCTAATTGCTTTGACTAGAGAGTCGATATATATTTGATCCTAAGTAACTTATGTGCCAACATGTATGTGAGATTTTGTTGATATTATGTGCATGTCGGTTGATGTCTAGAACTTGCCCTTTGTGTTTGTAAAGCGGAATAGCAGTCTTGTTCATTCTAGGATGTGATAGAAGCGTTTCTTTGTTAAGCCACATATATGCTTTTACCCACCTAATTAATGTGTATCTTAGTTATCCCCTTGAGCCTATAATCCTACTTCTTTGGCAACCACACTACAAGCCTGATCCACTTTGTTTGAATTGACTATTTTTTTTGAATCTTATACCTCTCTTGAGCACTTGATTTTGTTATGAGTTTGTAAAGCTAAATAAGGTATGGTCGGGTTTTTGAGTGAAACTATTGAAAAAGAAGAAAGGTGCATTGTTTGAAAAATAATTGCGAGAGCTCCTTGTAGGGAATTGAAAGAAATAAAAGTTAGTTTACTTGAAAAGAAAACAATTAGAACTTAGAAAAGAAAAAAATGGATTACATGTTGTAACGACCCGCCGGTCATTTTGAGAATTAGCGTCTCGTTCGGCAACTTTAGGTCTCTAAGTCTTCAAATCTTCTTTCTTTACTCCTTTCTGCAAAGGGGCTGATAATTGGATAAGCTTCATATTATGTGTTATGGCTTGCGTGTGTGGCCGAGTTCGGTTTTCGGAGGATTCGGGGTCAATTTAGAAGAAGGATTCTTATTTTTAAAGCTTAAGCGGTAAGAGTTGACCAATATTTGACTTTTGTATAGACGACTCTGAAATAGAATTTTATTGATTCCAATAGCATTGTATGGTAATTTTGGACTTAGGTGTGCGTTTATATTATGTTATAAAACTTGTTGGCATATTTTGACAGGGTCTTGAGGGCCTCAGGTGCGTTTCGGATGGGCCATATACCATTTTCTTATGTTTTGGAATGCTGAAGTTCTGGTGTCTGATGTCCTTCTACGCGATCGCTTAGGCTGTTTGGTGAGTGACCCAATTTCCTTCTTCGCGTTCGCAATATAAGGTTCATGATCGCGAACGTGCACATTCACCTTCATCACATTCGCGTTCAGAGATCCGCGTTCGCATAGCTCAGGTTTAACAGCCGGTGTATTTTCGACAACTTTAGGTCTCTAAGTCTTCAAATCTTCTTTCTTTACTCCTTTCCGCAAAGGGGCTGATAATTGGATAAGCTTCATATTATGTGTTATGGCTTGCGTGTGTGGCCGAGTTCGGGTTTCGGAGGATTCAGGGTCAATTTAGAAGGAGGATTCTTGTTTTTGAAGCTTAAGCGGTAAGAGTTGACCAGTATTTGACTTTTGTATAGACGACTCTGAAATGGAATTTTATTGATTCCAATAGCTTTGTATGGTAATTTTGGACTTAGGTGTGCGTTTGTGTTATGTTATGAAACTTGTTGGCATATTTTGACAGGGTCTTGAGGGCCTCGGGTGCGTTTCGGATGGGCCACATACCATTTTCTTATGTTTTGGAATGCTGAAGTTCTGGTGTCTGATGTCCTTCTACACGATCTCTTAGGTTGTTTGGTGAGTGACCCAATTTCCTTCCTCGCGTTCGCAATATAAGGTTCACGATCGCGAACATGCACATTATCCTTCATCACGTTCGCGTTCAGAGATCCGCGTTCGCATAGCTCAGGTTTAGCAGCTGGTGTATTTTCGGCAACTTTAGGTCTCTAAGTCTTCAAATCTTCTTTCTTTACTCCTTTCCGCAAATGGGATGATAATTAGATAAGCTTCATATTATGTGTTATGGCTTGCGTGTGTGGCGGGGTTCGGTTTTCGGAGGATTCGGGGTCAATTTAGAAGAAGGATTCTTGTTTTTGAAGCTTAAGCGGTAAGAGTTGACCAGCATTTGACTTTTGTATAGACAACTCTGAAATGGAATTTTATTGATTCCAATAGCTTTGTATGGTAATTTTGGACTTAGGTGTGCGTTTGTGTTATGTTATGGAACTTGTTGGCATATTTTGACAGGGTCTTGAGGGCCTCGGGTGCGTTTCGTCTGGGCCACATACCATTTTCTTATGTTTTGGAATGCTGAAGTTCTGGTGTCTGATGTCCTTCTACGTGATCGCTTAGGCTGTTTGGTGAGTGACCCAATTTCCTTCTTCGCGTTCGCAATATAAGGTACACGATCGCGAACATGCACATTCTCCTTCATCACGTTCACGTTCAGAGATCCGCGTTCGCATGGCTCAGGTTTAGCAGCTGGTGTATTTTCTCTTCGCGATCGCATATTTTGGTTTGCGATCACATAATAAAAGCAAAAGGTAACCAAGTTAGTAAGGTGGAATAAAAGAGTGATCGCAATATTTAAACATGTTTCGTCATGCAACAATTCTCGTCCAAATTTGAGTGACCTTATTTTGCCCGAGATAGGCCTAAGAGACACATAGATTTGGAGAAAATTGGTGCCAACGTTTGCTTCATTTCATTAATGTGAAAGTGAGCCAAAACAATCTTTTACTAAATCGACAGTAATATAATAAAGTTACCAATGACATCTAGCCTTATTATATCGAAATCTAATCTAAGCTAGAAAGCTGTAAAGAACATCATCTTCTAATCTACTTGGTCCCTGAAGGACCTTCTCCATGCTTGGCTCTTTTGACCCCATCAATTATGTTTCCTAGATCGGGCATATCTAGCAATAGGTAAGCATTTGCCAACTTCCCTCCTTCATCGTCGTCGATTCCTTGACAATTTGAAAGTCTCTTTCTCATCTTCCCTTCTAGCTCCATCAGTCCCTTTTCCAGGTATTCCAATCTTTCTGTTGACTTAGTGGCAATCTCCTTCCATTCCCTTATCGCCTCCATGTTCACTTTGTGCTACTCCATATGTTTAGCTTCGGACTAGAATGCCCTTTTGCATAGCCTCTTGTACTTCACCTGTGCCTCAGCCACATTATCTATGATCCTATCGTTCAGATTGATCCCTAGTTTGACGTTCCCAGCTACACCATCTTCCAGCCATGATATATAGTAGTACATATGACCGGCGTGATACCTGTCTGGCTAAATAGTTCCTCCTTCCACAATGACCTTTTGGTTCCACATGTGTTGCGCTTCGAACTTGAACGGGATGACATCTCCTTTGAAATCTGCCTTGTACTGGACCATGTTGGAAACCCGGGGTATGACTTGTTTTCTTCCAGCTTGTCTCATTACCCTCACATCCCGATCAGTACCAAATGAGTAGTTCCTTTTAATATGATGATAGACTCACTACTAGGAAACCATTCAGACATCCAATGCGCTTGCTCGTCTGTCAGATTGCAGAAGAAACGCACCCAACCATGGATAAGCGAGTATGAATTCTTTCTTCTTTCATTGGAAAGATCAACAACCCCAAGAAGCACCCATCCCAAAGAATTAATGGCTACTTTATCATGCCGAAGACGATATGACTAGCCATGCCCATAACGCTCGTAAAAAAACTCAAAAGGGATGTAAGATTTCTTTAGACAGAGCAGTTCATCATTCTTCTTAAAAGCCAACATTTTCAGAAAATCGCGGGGAGTGCGATTCTCTAGTACTAGCAGTCCCTGACTATCACATGGTAACTTGGCGAGCCCCCCTCTTTCTTCTAGGATAGGAGTCATTTCTATATTGCCAAATCGGAAAATAGCTCGTTTCTCATCCCAGAATAAGGTAGTGACCTCGATCAATTCACTATTTGGTTGAATGTTCAGTAAATATGACAGGTCACCAAGTACTCTCCTCATATGATTCTTGTCACAAGACGTGAGGTCTTTCTACCAGTCAAGTAACAAAGGCGGGATGTTCTTGACCATACCAAACCTGGGATTTCGTGCTTCATTTCTGTAAACAAATAAAGTTAATCATTTTCCCCCTCCAGATTCTGCTACTTACGCAATAATGATTAACATGTTGGCATAATTTTTTCAAGTAATACACATAACATGATAGTGTACTTTGGGATTTTGGAAATCCCGTCGGACTTTGGACAAGGTTTATCTAAGGGGGTTGTTACGTCAATAACGCTTCAACTCGTACTAGTTTTAGCATGATGCATGTACATTTAAAATTGGAGTGGTGTTTCAAAAGGGTCTATACTGGTACTCCTAAGTGAACAACTTGAGAGGGAAAGGCACGGGACCGTCGACTGTACCACTGATCGACTAGTCTGTCGCAAATAAGCTTTTTTGATTTAAAAAGGGTAATTTCAAGAAAGCATGGACACTCATCAAGTGTCTCTATGTTGATAATTAGAAGGAGGGGAGTATGATGTGGAGCATGCTTTATGAAAGAATAATAACACATTGCCAAGTATTTGCATGATAAAAGTACGTAAAAACAGTAAATAACATAGGAAAGGTGAACATGAAAAGAAAAGGAAAGAAAAGAAAGACAAAAGAGAGAAGTCATTTTAGCTCATGAAAACGTGCGAGAACTGAATGAAGTAGGTAGGGAAATAGGGATGGGAGAGTCATAATATAGCAGTCTTAGGAAAGATTAAAGAGATGAAGAGAGGTCATACATGTCATAGTAAATAAAGGAGACTAAGGGAAGGGATGTACATGTCATAGCAGTTTAAAACAAATAAAGGTGAATAAGGAAAGGGATGTGCATGTCATAGTAATTTCAAACAAACAAGGTGAATAAGGAAAGGGATGTGCATGTCATAGCAGTTTAAAACTGCAATGACCCGGCCAGTCGTTTTGAGTATTATAACCCCATTTCCCCATTTACTGCTCAAGTTATTCTTTACAGTTATTTTATGACTTACCGGGTTATTTGGTTCGGGTCCGGAAGGATTTCAGAGTGAAATGAGACACTTAGTCTCATAATTGAAAACTTAAGTTGGAAATGTTTTTGCTAAGGAAATTAAGGTTATCTGGTGCCGACGTAGATTAATTAGTACAAAGGTTGTAGAATAATTGGGTTGAACAATGCACTGGGGAGTAAAGGAAATATTTTTCCAGAAAAAGTCATTTGTTCGGCCCACTATACAGTTGCAAAATCACTCTGCAGACCGGATAATGGTCGCAAAGTGAATCAGAGGCGGAAAAGCTTGGAAGAAGATATGCGGTGCATTATGCGACCATAGAACAGGTCTGCGGGCCGCATAACTGCCGCAGACCAAGGCAGGCGACCCTTAGTTTAAGGCACCAAATTTTTGGGGCTGATATGCACAACGCATATCAATTCTGCGATCGCATAAGCGACTGCAGAGTGTGTTTTGGGGCTTTATTTTTCTGGGTTTATAAACCCGACCCCATTCTTATAAAACACTATTAGGGGGTCATTTTGAAGGGTTTCATCTGATATTTTAGAGAGAGGTGAGAGCATCTTAGAGAGATAAAGTGAAGACCTAGTCATTTGTCTATCAATTCTTGTTCAAGGTTGGAAAATTTTACAAGGATCTTGCTAAGGATTCAAAGAGGTAAGAATTTCTAATCCTAGTCTTCAATTTCGAATTTGGGTAAGGATAGGTGATTGGGAGTATAATTCTTAGGTGTGAGAGTATTATTTATACATACACATACCAATAAGGTTTGTGGAAAGATTGTTGAGTTCAAATGGGTAAAGAATGAGCTGACAATGGTAGAAATCATCATAGACTTTAATTAAAGATTTGAGGGTTGAGTTGATATCGGAATTTGGTGAAATTTGTATGGTTGGACTCGTGATTGGATGGTCGTTAATATTTTGTAACTTTTATTGGGTTCCGAGATGTGGGCGTTAAATTTTGGATTTTTGTTGAAAAATTAGTATTTTCTTATGGAATTAATTTCAATAATTTGTAATGACTGAATCAGATTATTTGTGGCTAGATTCGAGGCGTCTGGAGGCTAATTCTCATGGAAAAGGCATAGCAGAATAAAGTATTACATGGTTTGAGGTAAGTGATAGTTCTAAAATTGGTCCCGAGGGTATGAAACCCCGGATTATGTTTTATGTGATTGGTTTTGAGGTGATACACATGCTAGGTGACGGGCGTGTGGGCGTACACCGTAGGAATTGTGACTGGGTCAATTCCATGGATCTGTGTAGTTGAAAAAATTGTTATTACCCGTACAGTTTCCACGTATTAGGGAATGTGAACTATAAATCATGTTTAAACCATGTGTTAACATTGTTGGGACCTATAGAGGTCGTGTACATGTTCAATTATCTTCTCAATTGAGGTTTCATACTCAGTCACAATTTTACTCGCTTATTACATCTCGGTCTCTCTTATTCATTACTGATTCATCATATCATTGTTGTTGGGCTGCTTATTATGATTTTTGAGAGCCCGAGAGACTGGAAAGGTTGATGACTGAGTGAGGCTGAGGGCCTATTTGTGAGGATATTTATGGGATCGGATTGTACGCCACAGCATGTTTTGTTAATTTATGCCATGATTGGCTTGATATAGAGCTTGGGCTTAAGGAGCCCCTCCGGAGTCTGTACACACCCCCAGTGAATGCAGGTACCTACTGAGTGTGAGTGCGAGTGCCGAGTGATGAGTGATTGTGAGGAATGAGTGATTGTGAGGAATGAGTGACTGTGAGAAATGAGTGATTGCAAGGTTGGAGTGAATGGGAAGACTGAGTGGCTGTTACTTTGAGAGGATGTATTGATTTCATTATTTCTGCATTTCAGCTGTCATATATGATTGTTTTGGAAGAATTTCTAAAAAATATTTTTTTCTGTTTCAGTCGATGTTGATATGAAATTACTGTGAAATATTAAATGTTGAACTTGAGAGCATGCCTACCCTTTTATGTTGAAAATTATTATATTTGGACTTAGCTATGAAGCTCGTCACTACCTTTAGTTCTTATTTATTATTGTTACTTACAGAGTTGGTTGTACTTATACTACACACTGCACTTCGTGTGTAGATCCGGGTGATCCCGGACATAGTGGATATTGATTCTTTCACACTGTTGATTTTTTGGAGATTCAGAGGTAGCTGCCGTGTTTCGCAAACCTTGTCTCTCTTTCCCTATCTCCTCGTTTATTGTATTTGGTATTAGACTATTATAGACCATATTTTCCAGACTTGTAATGTATAGATGCTCATGTACTCAGTGACACTAGGTTTTGGGAGTGTATTTATTTCCAATATTTGTGGGATTTATTCTTAAACATAATTATTATGTTTTCAGTATTTAAAAGAAATGTAGGTTATTGGTGTTGTCGGCTTGCCTTGTATTGAGGTAGGCACCATCACGACAGGTTAGTATTTTGGGTCATGACAAAAACAAACAAGGAAAGTAATCAACATAAATCAAGTTCGTCATGGTAAGAGTGTAAGTGTGTCCCTAGCAGAGTCTTCATCTTGTCGCACCCCGTTTTCTCGCGAAAGAGGGTTTCGACATGTGACAACTCTTTTAAGGAAGGTATTAAAAGAGAAGAATCACCACCTAATGATTTCTTAAGGTCCATTAGGGCACTTATTTGCGAATAACTTTGTTTGACTAGTCCGTGTCATCAAAGATCGGGTAAGGGCTCAAGTTACTTCGAAGAGAAGGTCTTAGGCATTCTTCGAAGTCCACAACTGTGGGTCCCGGCCGAACTTTAAACCATGTGGATTATGCGATTAGGCTAGGTGATCAAATAGACAAAGGGAAATATAAAAGTCAAAGAGTCTTACTATAACACATGAGAATCGGTACGAATCTTAATGATTATAAGGATATAACTAAATTGGTCTATATTAAACGTCTAAATGTAAATAGCCAGTATATAAAGAAAGGTGCGGATCCTAAGTTTTTTAGCCTATAGAATCACCTCGTGCAACATAAATAATACTTCGCAACTCCCTTAAGGTAGGGGTTGCTCATATTATTCAGCGGGCACATACTATCATCTCTTGCTACCCAATTACTATGTTGAAGTTGTTACTTGAAGTCACTCTAATTCAATTATAAATCGTATCCTATGCGTGCACTACATGTTCCATACCTATGGTCCAGGAGGCTTTGGACCTACTATTTGGATGGTTCTAGACTTTACCTAGGTTACTCAAAATGATAAAACTAAGCGACATTCAAAAAATATAGGACTTCACATAAAGACAATTAAAGGCCCAAGTTAGCCTCCACACATAAACAACAAATGCACGCGGGCAGTTTAAGCAGTACATAGTTTCAGAATCGAGACATAGAGTCTTATAGGACTGGTTTCTAGGTGATGTTGAATTACAGTATTATGCAAACGGAATTATTGTTTCTGACTAATGAATTCGCTGATTATAAGCGTTTAAAAACTCCTATAGGCATGATCTTTGAACTGTTCACCCAATGAGACAATAAAACTAATTGAAAGCTGAGAATTAGTGATGTTAATTTACTAGATGAGTGATAATATCCTACAGATAAGATTTATAACGATTTGACAATTAAACCTGGTTTCTACAGAACTTTATCCCTATAGACATGTCATCTAGGCGGGCCAGTGTAATGAGAACAACAGAAAGTAGTTTATTAATAAAGTAAAATTCTATGATCATGATATTTAGATGAGCAAAATATTGAAGACATGTATTATCTGATCATATAGGCATGTTGTATAATAATTAATCAAGGCGTTTGATTCCTATAGGCATGATGTCTAAGAGTGCACATTGGTAGACAAGAAATCAGGTATAGGGATTACTAACATGCTTGAGATAATGTACGAGTATTAGACAGGTTAGATGCAGTGTGTGCGATTCATATAGACATGGTTCCTATTAGTGTGCACAAATAGGGCATGCTAGACGTTATGGGAAATAGAACACATAGATCATATAAGCATGTTTTCTACCTATTCATGCAAATATTAGAGTACCCCAGTCCCTTTTAGTAATCTCCCCATCATATGTTACAAATTATTACAGGCACAAATATGAATACGCAATAACCCAGTAACAATTGGGCCTTCAAGATAGGTTTAGAATTCCATATGGACTAAAGGCCTAGACTCCAAGTGCAAACAGTGTTCTTCAGACTTCCAATACCAAAGCAGACCCAGCATACTGGGCGCCCTATTTTGTTGATATCCGTGTTTTCATCACGTGATAAAGTAATTGAGCTGCCAATCATGCTAGATATCAAATTTAGGCTTTATGCCGATACTGTTGGGACCCATAGTGGCCGTTTCTTGATGTCATCTCACTAATTTCATTGATATTTCGTACTCACTCATATTCACTTATTAATATCATATCTCAGTCTCAGTTGTTATTTATTGATACATCTTATCATTGTTGTCGGGCTAGTTCCATGACATTGTGAGCCCGTGAGTGAGACTGGATGAGGCCTAGGGCCTGGTTGTGAGGATGATTATGGGATCGGGCTGCACGACGCAACGGGTCAGATTGGCTTACTATAGCACGTGAGTTGTCCGTGTAGCACGTGGTGTTGTCCGTGCGGTTTCAGATATTAATATTATGGCACATGAATTGTTCGTGCAGCACGTGAGTTGTCCGTGCGGATTATAGCGCTTGGGTTGTAGGAGCCCCTCCGGAGACTGCACACCCCTAGTAAGCGCAGGTACCTACTGAGTGCGAGTGCTGAGTGCGAGTGCCGAGCGCCGAGTGCCGAGTGACTGGGAGGACTGAGTGAATTAATACTCTGAGAGTATACATATGATCTTTATCACTGATTTGTATCGCATTTGGCATGCACGCTCGACATACATGCATAGAGATGCATTTTTCCTCATGCTATATAGTATCATGTCATTTATGACTTCTCATATATTTTTACATATGGGCATAGAGAGACATCTTACACTTGCTATGTGAAAGGAAAATAAAATATCTTATTTATTGTTGAATGGATTTTTGGGAAAAATCACAGTTTTCAAACTTACTCGTGTTTTGGCTTTTTTAGGTAAAAGATTTGTGTTTTCACTGAGCTACTTGAAAAGAAATGCCTATTTTTCTGGAATTGTGAACGAACTGAGTCTTTTATTTATGAGATACTTATTTGTTACGTGTATTATGCTGTTATGAACTATTATGGAATATTGGTGTTAGACCCGACCTTTTTGTTAGCTCATCACTACTTTTAACCTAAGGTTAGGTTTGTTACTTATTGAGTACATGGGGTCGGTTGTACTCATACTACACTTATGCACCTTGCGTGCAGATGTTGGTTACTGATGTTGCTGTGTTCGATGGGAGCTGGATTTGAAGATGTACCCGCTTCCCAGTTGTAGTTGTCTCTTGTCCGTGGTAGCCTTAGATCTATAAAAAATTCGGTTTATGTACCTTTTCAAACAGACGATGTATCTATTTCATTTTAGCTTTGTAAACTCTATTCTTAGAAGCTCATGATTTGTACTACCAGTTCTTGGGGAACGTATAAGATTCAGATAATTTTTTTACTTAATTGCTTTATTAATTGTTATTGGAATTTGTTAGTAGTTAACTGGCTTACCTAGCGGGTTGGGTTAGGTGCCGTCATGACTAGTTGAATTTTGGGTTATGACAAGATGGTATCAGAGCTCTAGGTCCATAGGTTCTACAAGTCATGAGCAAGTGTCTAGTAGAGTCTTGCGGATCGGTATGATGACGTCCATACCTATCTTCGAGAGGCTACAGGACATTTAAGATATACTCCCATTCTTCTTTCCTTATTGTGCGGCATTGATTCAACTTGAAGCGTAACTCTTTGAATTCCTTCCACGCATTTGTATGCGCATATGAGTGCTCGGTATCGGTTGTGTATCACTGACTTGTGATTCTATGAACGAGGTTCGAGATGTATATTCTGTGTTTTGGTGACGGGCCAGTCTGGAGGACTTGAGTCCATGGTTAGACCGTAGCTTAAGCTTGGTAGCTTCAGTTGTAACTTTTACATTTGGATTCATATGTCCGGTAATGTCCCTACGAGTGGAATTTGTGGCTCGATGAGCGGTAGAATGGCTTTGTGATGAGTATGATGTGACTGCGAGATGTGTTAAGACGATTTGAATGCGACGAGCAGTGTTTCCTTGAAATGTAAAGGAGGGGCCATTGAGTGCTTGATTTTTGTTTGGATGTGACGTATAGTCTCGAGTATGAGTGCATTGAAGGATCCTTTCCGTTGCTTAGTGCTGGAACGAAATAAGTTCTCATGTATTATTGTCGAGATTAGACTCAGGGAGATTAAGTGATTGTGTAGTAGTCGTGACTGTGGAAGGGTGTAGAGAGATATCAGTTTGAGGCAAAGCAGGTGGTTTATCCCCTGCGAGGTGTCCTGAGGTTGTGTGATCCCTAAGATGTTTTGTAGAGAGTTCTCTTTTACTAGTGAATGATATATATTGCAATTTGAGTTTAGATCACCTGTGGAAGTTGGCTTAACCATCACGAGGATGAATGCAAGATTTGCAAATGATTTGAGATAATAGATGGTTTGTGTTGCATGAGCGAATTAAGGATTTAATGAAATCTCATTGTGGTATTACATTTTTGGGGCAACATTTGTTCCCTTCTTCGCGATCGCATGCAATTGTTCGCGATCGCGTAGTACAATTTTTGGGCAGTAGTCATTTCCTTCTTCGCGATTGCAATTGCATTTCCGCGATTGCGATGTGTAAATCGTTGGGCAGCAGAATATATTTCCAAAATCATTGGTTTTGTCCATTTTTCATCTTTTGAGCTAGAGATCTCGAATTTGAGCGATTTTTGAGAGGTTCTTCACGTGGTTGATTGGGGTAAGTGATCTTTACCCCGTTTTGATTTTATTTCATGGTTTTATCTTTGTTTTCATCTTTAAATTAGAGAATTAAGTCGAAAATTTGGGGAAATTTATAAAATCCTTCAAAAGTGTAAAATGATGATTTGAACGATGAATTGATAACAGAGGTTAATAATTTTGGAATGGTTGAACTCATATCGGAATGAGTGTTCGATTTTTGTGAATTTTATCCGGTTCCGAGGTGCGGGACCGGGGTTGACTTTTTAGTTCTTGTTAAAGATTGAAGCTTTATTATCCAGAATTATTTCCTATGAGTTTTATTTATGATTTGAAGTTATTTTGGCTAGATTTGAGCCGTCCGGAGGTTGTTTCACTCGAGAAGGTCATTTTAGAGTAACGGTCTAGCTTCCTTGAGGTAAGTATCTTCCCTACATTTGTGTTGGGGAACTACCCCTTAGGATTTGAGTCTTTGGTGATAATTGTGTCATGTGAAGACCGTGTACGCAAGGTGACGAGTACATGCTCGGGCTTATTGTGGAAGTTTAACCGTTTAGGGCTATTATGTTCTTATGTCCATTAAATATGAAGTTGTCTTGTCATGTTAACGTCCCCATTTACTAAATTCACCCTTACGCGTTTTATTTGGAATTAATTGCTTCATATTTTACCCTTATTGCCAATTAAACTCTTATGTGCCTTAACTGAAGTCGTTGCCTCTTTTATTGTCGTGCTATCTTTTCCGTAATTGTTTATCCTTGATTGAAGTTATTATTATTTTTTTCGTAATTGTATATCATTAGTTGAAGTTATTATTATCTTTTCCATAATCTGCTTATCCTTAATTGAATTTGGTGTATGTCTTCCGTAATTGCTCAACCCTAAATGAAGTTTTGTTATCCCTTATCATTATTGTTTTATCCTTATTTGGAACCATTGATTCATGTTATCCCTTTTATCGTTGAATTGTACTATTGTGGAATCATTTCTACACATTATCTCTTCCTTGTTAAACTATTCTTGTTGAGACCATTATTCCCTGTTGTGTCTTTCTTTGTGAGCTCGTTCTTTCGTTTCTTCATGTTTGAAGTTCCTGAGTTGATTTACTTGCTATATTCTCGTATTATTTTCATTGTTGCTGTTGTATTCAGTGTAGCCAAGGTCTATGTGTGGTTGTGATATTGAAACTATTTTGAGGAGACGTTGTGGCTTGTGGGCACATATTGTGAAAGTCATTTATTTGAGTTGTTATGTTGTGGCATACATGTTATTGTTGAGATAATTATTATGTTGTTTGCACGAGGTTTCTGCCATGCCGTTGTTATTATGTTTTCACGAGGTTTCTGCCGTGTTGTTCCTATTGTGTTGCATGAGGTTTCTACCGTGCTGTTGTTATTATTGATACGCATGCGGTGGTATAAGGTCTGAGTGTTGAAACGCATGCAGTGAGATAAGGTTGGCTTGAAACGCGTGGCTAGTAGGGGAACTAATAGAAGTCATGCGGTATGATAAGGTGGGCTAAAACGGGGATGCCATTGCGGGAAAAATTATTTTCAAAACTAAATGTAAAGACTCCCGCGGTGATATAAGAAAAGTTTGTAATTCATTTTATGATTTGAGACTACGAGGCGATACCTCGGTAGGGCTCTTGTTGTTATTTCCCCATTCTTTTGTACTTGTCTTTGATTGCTGTTTTCTTAGCATACTATTAATTGTATTCCTCTGAATTGCACTATTTGCTTAGTTCTATGTAGCTAATCTTGTTGTGCTAGTCGTTGCTTCAACTTCATTACTTCCTTTATTACACTGTACATTTCGTGGTGATCGTTTCCTATGTGCCATTGATTGTCTCTGCTCTTATATGTTGACTTGAATTGTGGTAGAACACTTGCAAACGCATACACATAGTTAAATCACCCATATCAGTTTTAGAAGATGAATCCTAATGTCATTGACCATCATAAATACTCTTGTCTACTCGCCTTCTGCGTGAGGATTGTCTATTGGCACATGATTTGTCCGTGCGGTTATAAGTTGTAATGTGGGCATAAGATGCCAAGTGATTAGGGTTCATGAATTGGGACCCGTGAGCTGTGATTATGAGGTTCGGTACCTCATGGAAATGCTTGAACAGATCTGGTGTAAAAGCAGTTGTTTTTATTGAGCTGTTGCTCGTTTTCCTTTATTTGGTTTCAGCGGATTTAGACTGTTATCAGCTTACTCTACAATATTATTACCTGACTGCTTCCTGTTAAATATTGATGTTACGAGTGTATCATTGTAAATATTGTTTTGTATTCCTTATCATGCTTAGCTTTATATTAATATTTTTTCTTTGTTAGTTCACCTCACGCTTGTTCAGGTTGTTTAGTCCAGTAGGTGTCTTGACTGTCTCTCGTCACTACTCCACCGAGGTTAGTCTTGATACATACTGGGTACCGCTGTGATGTACTCATACTACGCTTCTACACATTTTTGTGCAAATCCAGGTGCCACTGTTATTGTTGATTATTAGCTAGCTGGTCGAGTATTGCTGTGGAGACTCAAGGTAAACGTGTCGTCGCGTTCGCAGGCCTCGGAGTCACCTTCTGATATTTTACTTGTACTGTTTAATTCTATTCCGAATAGTTGTGTTTAAGGATTTTCTAGCAAACTCAATAGAGCTTATGACTTGTACTACCAGTTTTGGGGATGTTATTTCATGTTGTAAATGTTGAGTTCATTTAACAATGCTCGATTACTGCTTAATAGTTCTTTTGGTAGATTTCTGCCAATTTATTTAATAAGTCCTAGGCTTACCTAGTCATAGTGACTAGGTGCCGTCACGACATCCTACGGAGGAAAACTGGGGTCGTGACAAGTTGGTATCAGAGCTCTAGGTTCATAGGTGCTACGAGTCATAAGAGAATTTAGTAGAATCTTGCGGATCGGTACAGAGATGTTTGTACTTATCTTCGAGAGGCTACAAAACTATTAGGGAAGTTTCACTTCCTTCATTCCTATCGTGTGAGTTTATTGATCTCGGAGTTTGAACATTTGTCATTCTATTCTCTCACAAATGGTGAGGACACGAGCTGGAGTTACCGATGACACTGTCCCCAGAGCCAGTGTTTCCAGGGGCTGGGTCAGAGGCTGAGGCAGAAGCCAAGGAGGAACACATGCTACAGTAAGAGCACATGTTAGAGCAACTGTTGAAGAGTCGCTAGTAGCTCCGGTTGGGATATAGGTACCGGAGGTGCCTTTTGCGACCCCAGGACTTCAAGAGACTTTAGCACAGCTCTTGAGCATGTTTGGTACATTGGCTCAGGCGGGGTTGATTTCAGTTGCACCATCTACTTCACAAAGCGGGGGAGGAGCTCAGACTCTTGTCGCCCGCACCTCAGAGTAGCGGGCTCTCATTGGCCAGGTTCCAGGTGTGGTGCCGGATAACCCAGTTGTTCCAGTTCAGCCCGTGATTAGGGCAGCAACATCTAAGGAAGAACAACTTAGACTTGCGAGGTTCAAGGACTATCACCCTCCTACTTTCAGTGGTTTGGCTTCGAAGAATGCGCATTGGTTCCTAGGGGAGTGCTACCGTATCCTCCATACTATGGGTATTGTGGAGACAAGTGGGTTGCTTTTACTACTATCCAGCTTAAGGAAACGACATATCAGTAGTGGTGAGCGTATGAGTTGGGTAGTCCGGTCGATGCAGCTTCACTTTCATGGACTCAGTTTTCAGAGGTGTTCTTGAGAGAGTTTGTTCCCCAGACCCTTCGGGAAGCGTGGTATGCAGAGTTGAGCAGTTGTGCCAGGGCACTATGTCGGTGTCAAAGTATACCGTTAGATTCAGTGATTTGTCCCGACATGCACCTATTTTGGTTTCTACAGTTAGAGAGCGAGTCTACATGTTCATTTAGGGGTTCAGTCATGATATCTGATTTAGCATGGCTCGGGAGTTGGAGTCAGATATTCCATTTCGGTAGGTAGTAGAGATCGCTCGCCGATTAGAGGGCATGCAGGGTCAGGAGAGAGAGGGCAGGGAGGCTAAGAGGATCTACTAATCCCTATTTCTGGAGGTAGGGTATGCCATGGTAGAGGTTTTGTGGGTCAGCCCGTTCAGTTGCACTTCAGGCTTCGCACGGTGCTTCAAATATCCATAGGTCTTAGGATACCATACCGGACAGCTTCCACAGCCATGTCAGCGGAGAGGCTGCTTGGGTATGGAGATACCACCCACATGGTGAGAGATTGTCCTAGACTCCGGACAGATGTGTCACAGCGGGGTATACATGCTATAAGTTCTGCTCCAATTGCTGATATCCTTGCACTGCCAGCTTGGCGTGCAAGTCAGGCGAGTAGAGGGCACCCAAGAAGGGGAGGCCTGGCCCGTTGATGTGTTTTCTATGGTAGGGCTGAGACCGCTGCACCAGATGATGTTGCGCATGTATGGTTTCGATCTGTTATAGAGGAGCATCATTCGTATTTTGTTTTGGCTCTACTTATCGGGGTAAATCTTCTTACGTTGCTTCACATATAGGTGATTTTTGTGATTTTATACTCAACTTATGTGTTTACCCCTGTTGGGAGATTCTATAGTGGTATCCTATGTCTATCGTTTTGTTTTATTCATTATTAAGAGCTATGAGAATAGGAATGACTTTTTGATACCAATTACGATAAATTTTGATATGATTTCTGGGTGATGGGTTACGACTTGTGATTTAGATGCTCTACCGGTTGGTATGATGTGTATTCTACTTATGATTCAGAGTTGAGGGTGAGACCCTCGCGGTTTCATGTGATTCGATGTGTTTGAACTGGGCTACATGCCACGATGGAGTTATATCAGGATGCGACCTTTGCGATTAGTTCATATGCTTTGATTCTCCCTCGTGAAATATATTTGTAGTATGATACTGATAGGGAGTGGTGCCTGTCGGGCTTGTTTGATAGTTCTCTTATGTGTTTCTCCTTACATATTTAGCCGTATTCGCGTTGTGCTTATCGGGATTTAGCTTACAAGGTTTATGCCCAGGTGGCGTTAGATATGACTTGTTGATTTGGGTATATAGTTGAGAGGTTTTTATGTTTTTTGCATCTTTGTCAGTGTTGCAATGGTAGAAATACACCAAAAATATATTTTTGATGGGACTTTTGACCTACGAAAGATTGAAGAAGCAACTAAGCCAAGAAGACTCAAGAATTCATCAAGATTTCAACTAACGATCGGTGCAATAAGGGTGTTTGTATGGAATCATTATCATTGATGTCTTCTTTGTTTCTAAACCTTATTGAGATGATTTTTTCCATAGCTATAGAGTAATTTCCATTAGGGTGTTGACAGATATGATGTTTTGATAACTTGATTAGGGATGCTATTCTTGATAATTGTTGGAATGAATGGATGGAGTTTTAATTCTTATTATGGAGTTATTTCTTATTTTGCTTAATTAAAAGAGGAGCTTGATATCGAATTGTTTTACATCTTATGCTCTAGTTTAAATTCGTGATTCAAATAGGTAATCGAAAGAGCTTCTTGAAGTGTTAATCAAATTATAAAATAGGGAAACATTCGTGAGAAGTTACCCTTTAGACCATAACCATCATTTTATTCATTGCAATTATTTACCGATCTTCAATTCGATTAATTACTGAAATTAACGTTAATCGAAGGAGGAACATTAACTTCAAGTTTAATTGAAGTATTTGTTGAATTCGTGAGAATCAACAATATTATAGAGTGAACTAACTCAAGAATTGGATTTCGAGTCAATTATTTTGTACATGTCTAGTCAATTACCCATATTTCTCTCATTGATATTTCTTCGTTGCTCATCTGCCGTCTTTTGTGATCAGTTGTTAATTGCTTAATTTTTAATAGTTAATCGTAGTTGATAATTATCAAATCAAGTGTTAAGTTTCCTGGATAGTAATCAAATGAAGATTATTCGAACACTGTTTAAATCCAATCCCTGTAGAGACGATAATTAAATTATACTATCTTTGACTAGCGAACAATAATTTTGTGTTGTATTTTGCGCTCGTAAGATATATCTTACAAGTTATAAAGCCAAAAATAATTTTAAGAACTAGCAACTCGTGCTCATGTTATGAAACTAAGTATGGCCACAAGTGGAGATCAAGGGCTACCTATCTTTGAGCCTTATGACAAAGAAGAAGAACAGGAAGGCGAGGTTGGGGGCAAGTTTTCCTTCGAAAATAAAAGCGAAGAGTCTATGCATATTACTATGTTCCTCAATACATGATCCTAAACTGCAAGTTATAATGATCCTCAATGTACAAGCCTAAACTGCAAGTTATGATGCTTCTTCTCATATGAGCCTATATTGTATGTCACGAAGCTCTCCAAATTTGAAATAATATTTAAGATGTAAAGCTCTTCCAATTCGAGCAAAGTCTTCAAGTTGTAAATCTCTTCAAATTCGAGCAAAGTATTCAAGTCAAAACTCTTCAAATTCGAGCAAAGACTCAAGTCGAAAACTCTTCAACTTTGAGCTAAATCTTCAAGTCCCGAAGCTTTTCAAATTCGAGCTCAACTTTAAGTTGCAAAGAACTTTAAAGTTGATCAAGTCTTCAAGTTGTGAAGCATTTCAAATTGTAAGGTAAATCTTCAAATTACAATGCTCCTAGACGCACGAGCCTAAACTGCATGTCATGAACCTCTTCAAATTTGAGAAAAAATTTCAAGTTGCAAAGCTCCTCAAAATACGAGCTTAAATTGCAAGTCTCTACGCTCTTTGAAGAGCATAAACTACATGTTAGTCCTGGCCTGTAAGAGTATAAACTGTGTACAGCCCAAAAATAATTTGCTTGGTTGAAAACCTCGAAAGAGCCGGCCTAGGCAAAAGTTAGGACACAAAAAAAAACTTACCCATTCTGAACTACGGTATGACTTAGAGTTTCATTCTAAGTTCAGTCGCATTAGTTCAAAAAATACATATTGCCCCAATTGTTGTTCAAATTGAAGTATAATGGAATATAATCTACTTGATGGGTGCTTGAAAATCGGGCTCCCATATATTCTTTTTACAAGCTTGGTGTGTTATTAAATATGATAGTTCAACAGGGGAAAGGCTCGATGGTAGATGGATATCTTCGACGGGATGGTTATAGTCAGTTTGGAGGAGGCGAAATCTTAAAGTTGAAGTTTTTAAATCCACCGTCCTTCAAGTTGAAGTCTGCAAGTCTGTCTATCTTCAAGTTAAAGTATTCGAGTCCTCCAAGTATTCAAGTCTGTCGGTCTTCAAGATGAAGTCCTCAAGTTCGTGGGTCTTCAAGTTGAATTATTTAAGCCCTTCAAGTCTTCAAGTCTATCGGTCTTCAAGTTGAAGTCCTCAAGTTTGTGAGTCTTCAAGTTGAGTTATATAAGCCCTTTAAGTCTTCAAGTTTAAGTCTTCAAGTCTGCTAATTCTTCAAGTTAAAGTTTAGAAGCCCATTCTCTTCAAGTTGAAGTGTCAAAGTCCACCAAATTTTCAAGTTCACCAAAATCTTCAAGTTTTTCGGTCTTCAAGTTGAAGTCTTCAAATCCACTAAGTCTTCAAGTTGAGGCTCTATAATTTTCCAATATTAAGGTGGACGTTTAAGTCCCTCTGCATATTAAGTTGGTATCTTCACTGGATTGTCCTTAAAAGAAACTATGATTTTACAATCTTAAGGTGGATATTTAAGTCCCCCTGCACCTTAAGTTGGCCTCTTCGTGGTGTTTTCTTAAAAAGATATGTAATTTTCCAATCTTAAGGTGGACATTTAAGTCCTTTTGCACCTTAAACTGGTCTCGTTACGGACTTGATCCTTCTATATGTTATTGATAATTTGTCCTTCTATATGTTGCCATGAAATTGTCCTCTTATATGCCGTGTGAACCTTTGCGCCCTAAAGTTATCCCTCCGATTTTTGAGCGGAGATGAGTATCTATCCCTTCACACCCTAAGTTATCCCTTCGATTTTCGGGCGGGGGTGAGTATCCATCCCTTCACACCCTAAGATTATCCCTCCATTTTCGGGCGGGGGTGAGTATCCATCCCTTCACACCCTAAGATTATCCCTCCATTTTCGGGCGGGGATGAGTATCCGTCCCTTCACACCCTAAGATCACTTTCTTCATACATGGATAATTCCTCCGAGGAAGGATTTACTCTTAGCTCAACCTACAAAATAAAGAAAGAAAAAATACAACAGAGTAAAGAAAGCACAAATAAAGGATATTCACAACTGCAGAGCATGCATCCACGCATATATATATAGATGTCGAGGATGGGTTGCAAAGACATAAAGCGATGTGGGAGTCAGTAATGCAATTTGTCTCCTAGAGGGACTTAGTCAATGGCTATTTCAAGTTTAAGTGGGATTTGGAGATTATCAAACACTCCATATATGCTTGGTAATGTGCGGACGACGGCAGTCCTATGTGAATAGGAGTCTTCTAACCATGGATGTCCACGTAAAGAATTGCTATGTCAAATGAAACTTTTCATTAATGCAAAGAATGGAAAAAAGTTTCATGAGTACTTTGTCCTACGTGATGAATGATGGTTTGGTCATTATGTATATTTATACATGCCATTAGTAATATGGTAATTCTTTTCTTAACTCGAGGAAAGTAAAGATTCAATTCGGGATAACTTTTAAGAGGATAAATATATCTACTATGCGTACGTCAAGGGTAATCTTTTGAGTCTCAACTATTTTACACTCCGATAAGTCTTATTGTAAGGTACATTTGTAGGCATGCAAAATTTATTAGATTTAAATTCAATAAAATAATTTGAATTATAGTTTAAATATTTAGTCCAAATAATTATTATGGGCTAATATGATTGGATTAGTTATATAAGTTTAATATATATGAATTAAATAAATAAGTCTGAATCCAGTTGGTTAGCCCATTTAATTGGGCTACAAGTGATAAACCCATTTCATTAGGCCCAAGATGTCATTTTTTTAGAGGCCCCGTTCGATGCCACTTGTCAAATGACGTGCCACACCAAGTCAAATGGAAGAGCTAATACGATTGTACCACGTGTCAAAATGACAAGGCATGCCAAATCAAATTAAAAGGCCAATGAAATCACACCACATGTGCAAATAACATGTTCTAGCCAATCAAATGTGGCCTTGTCATGCTTCAATCTGATTAGTCGGAAAGAGTTTTTTCTCATCACAACTCTTCCGTCCCACAACAATAAATAGGGATTTTCATAACTCAGAAAAGACACAAGAAATCATAACAAGAAACAAGAGAGAGCATGTGGATCAAACACCGCAAATTTCTCTACAAGCTTCAAGTTTCAAGCAATCAAGTTCAAGTTCAAGAAATCTAGTTCAAGCTCAAGAACGAAGAACAAATCAAAGTTCAAGGAGTACAAGTTCAAATCAAAGTTCGTGCTAGTTGAATTTAAGATTATCGTTCGTAAAAATACTACGATTGTCGGAGTATTTTCCAGTCTTAATTATTTTTTTGACGCAAATTTATGGTCTATACATGTAGTCAAAGTCAACTATTTTGAAATTGAGTTTTCATTGTTATTATTGTTGTATTCAACTAGTCTTTCATGCCAACTTTTCCAACTCCTACAGAATCCTTACTTCTCACCTTGGTTATACTGAATGAATTGCATCAAATTATATTATTAAATTAATCGACACATTGTGTTCACATGCTGTAAATAAACAATAACCCTATTGTTCAAGTCACCACCAGAACAATTCCTCGTGGAGATTGGCACCATCGCATAGGATATCCCCACTCTAGAATTCGAACTTTGTTCTGAATAAATTTTCTTTGGCAGTTTCAGAAATAGACAAATTTTACCCTATGTAATTCTTGTTTTTCAAATTTTAAGGTTTTCCCATCGTTTGTCTCTCATGATAGAATTCGAGGGTCTACCAAACTATATAGAGAACCAGGTTCTCTATTAGCTTCTACAGATTACACGAACATAGCAGAAAGTAAATAACACTGAGAGTTTTTACGTGGAAAATTTCCAGCTCAACGGGATTAAAATCACGACCTACCCTTGTAGGATTTCAACTTCACTACTGAGCAACTTTCAGATTACAATCTATGCAACCTAGGAATTAACCTCTTAATCCCTCACTAACTTGTAACATACTATTACAAGCCACTTTGTAATAACTCTATTACAGAGACTTTACAACTCGACTAACTCTAGCCAAGACACAAACACAAGGGTTTATGATTTATAAAGGGTTTTCTACGGAATACTTCTAAACAAGCTAAGTAGAAATTACAATTGAAGAACTATTACAAAGTTACAAGTCAACTAAGGACATACAGTAACTTAATATGGGGAACTGGTCCGTAGCAGTGTTGTTCTTTGTTCTTGGTGCCCTTGAGAATCATTTTCTTGATGATCAATCACACAGAGTGTTTTTTAGAAAATTCTCTAAGTGTTCAAGTCATTTGTTTTACCTTCCTTGATGTTAATAATGCATTTGTGACATCACTAGGATGAAGTAAGCAAGGTAGGTAAAAGATACTCCCCATAAAGTTGACTGCTGCACTATTCCTGCACTGTAGCGTGTGCAGGCAACAACTTTACAGATGGGGCAGTTGACTTATGCAGTTTCTTCGGGAAGCGGTAGCTATCTGTTCCCTCTGTTGTTCCTTTGACTATGAAGAGTTGAACCATATCCCAAGATGGAACCTTTTGATCTTAAGGTCTTGAGAATGTGTAACCGGTTCCTTATCTGGTTCTTGACAGTAAGTTTGTTAGATCATCAAAACATAACAGCGATATACATATAGCCTATCAATTTCCCCCTTTTTGATGATGACAAACTTATAATGGCAAACTTATAATTCAAGTTCCCCCTAAGAACCAGCTCCTGAATTCCCCCTAAATCTATTTTCCCATCTTGTTCCCCCTGAATTATTTTTTCCCCTTTTCGCATCATAAAAAGATTAGTAACAGGCTTATAGCAGAAAGAAGTCGTGCTTGAGTTAACTCATGCAACTTGTGTGCACACAACATGACTAAAAATAGAGCATAAATACAAGGCATATACAACAAAAAAGGAAAAATCTTCCATTAACAATTTGGATTTGAAAACAGGGAGCAGAATCAATGTTACTGACAACCATCCACAATTCAGAACAACAAAAATAAATACCACAAACATCATAAAAAAACTAATCATAGGAAACCAATACTTAAGACTTGACACTGAGGGGACACTGTTTAGGGAGCACTGGAAGGAGAGGACTTAGAGGCAGAGGCAAGGTTTTGGAGGACGAGAGCCATTCGAGTGTTAGCCGAGATTTTCTCATTGAGTAGTTTCTCTTTCAGGTCCTCCACCTGTTTAAGCTCTGTATTATCTTTGGTCAGACGGGCAACCTCTTCACTTTGAAAGATACTAGAACCAGGTGCCTCCTAAAGCTGACTCAACTGACTCTCAAGAATAGCATTCTTTGCTTTCAACTACCTTATCTCAACAGTAACACTGTTCTGAGCGTTGATCAACTGAGAAATGGTAGAAGTGCTTCCAACTCCTCCAACCCTATCAATGCACTCACATTCTTCCAGAGTGAACTTGGAGAAAGTTTGCTTCTTAGTGCCCACTTTAACTTGTCCCAGAGGAACCTTAAGGTACTCAAAAACCTTGGTGAGAAGGAACCCATAAGGCAGCCCATGATTACCATCTTTAAAATCTGTCACTTCCTGCATATGCTCTATCATGATCACAGGCAGGTTGATGATAGTGAAGTTGTCCAGTGCTTCCATGAGGAACATGTCTGTACGAGAAGTGATAGATCTTCTCTCAGTACGAGGGAGCAAGAACTTGTTAACCATCTCAAATAGCAGTTGGTACACTGGAAGGAGGGCCTTCTTCTGTACCCGTTCCCCTTGCTGAACTACTCTGTTCTTCAGGATGGCATTTCTGAAATTTTCAGAACAAGATCCCTGAATACTAGACAGTATTTTAGTAGGCACACCCAGAATAGATCCCAACAAAGCAGAGTCCATTACCATATGAACTCTATTCACCATCACGCAGATGTGATCATCCTCAACTTTGAAGAGGCCGGCATAGAAACTTTGAACTTCATCCTCATACACCTTTGTAGAATCACTTGTGAACAAATGTGTCCACTGTTGATACTCACAAATTTCAACCAGCTGTCTCATACCAACCTCCTCCAAAATGTCAGGGGCAAATGTGTGGCCCCATAGCACCTTTTGATTCCTCAACTTCTCTTTCCCAGCACTCCTTGGATCACCAACTTTGGCCTTCTTTGAGGAACCAGGTTCCTCATCAGTATCAGCTTTTCTCTTAGCAGACTTGCGAACATTCTTTCCTTTTTCATCAGACTTCACAGACTTTTCACCCAATTCTTCCATCACCCTGGCAGCATACTCTTCTACCAACTTATCACTAGATTATTTCACAACATTTTCACTAGCGACAGCATCATTAGACTTGTTCAGACTTTCAGCAGACACAGAAGATCCCCTTTTTGGTTTGGGAGACCATGCTTCTGTGAGCGCTTTCTAGTCAAGGAACCAGGTTCCTCTTCTGCTTCATCATCCACATTCACAACTCTTATTGTCTTCTCGCTCACAACTTTCCCATCTTTCACTAATTTTCTTCTCTTTGACTTAGCTTGGCTGTAAGCGCAGACTCAAGAGCCTCCTTCCTTTGCAACCTTGTAGTAGGCTGCTTAGAAGTAGACTCTTAAGCAACCAGTGGTCTACGCCTAGTCAAGCTAGCAATTGGTATATCATCAGAATCCTCTTCACTTTCCTCAACTACTTCTTCAGAACCAGATCTCATCTCAGGCATGACCACAGACAAAGACTCAGCATCAAAATGAGGGGAGGGAGCATGATCAATACTGACCTGGGCTTTTGAGAGGACCCTTGATTTGGATCCTCTGAGGAGGGATCAGGTCCCTCATTTGGGACCCTCCGTAGTATTGTCTTGTGCCGATTGTTCAACAGGCACAAGATCTCTACCCTCAACCACAGTCTTAGACTCTTCTCCCTGAGCCTCAGACCCATCCGCACTTCCTTCTATAATAACCCCTTAATTAGCTATAGATAGCATGTTCTCTATTGCTTCTTTCTCTTGTAACTATATTGAAATCGCAGAAGAAGAAGAAGTTGTACCTGTAGGCTCAAGATTGGGAACTGAAGCATTCTCAGAACTAGCAGTTGGATCTACATTTGAGCCTTCATCCAAAGGAAGACTAGAGATTTCCTGATTCTCTTCTTCATCAACAGGACCCTTTTCAACCAGTTTTTCCGACGAGGCAGGAGGAGAGCTTGTAACCATAAATCTTTTAGGAGTTGAGATTTTGCGACTCCTATGAGAACCAGAACTCGATTGGGTAGGAGAGGAGACGGAGTGTGGGGGTGACTCTGCCCTAGTGTTTTGGCTGGTGGTGGTGTTGAGGGAGGAGTCTGATATCGGGTGTTTGAATAGCTGAGGATACAATGGGGGTATCACTTGGAACACTTAAGGTTTCGTGATTTTCAGCCATGAAGAGAAGTGATGAGTTGAGGAGAAGAGATGGGTAGTTTGAAAGAGAGAAAGAAGAAAGAAAATTTTAACGTTTGATGTGAGGAGTTGTGACAGTGATGGATATATTTAAGATTGATGAGGGACCGGTTAGGAAAAGGCGGCAGTTTGGGGAGTTGGGTCGATTTCTAACGGGTGAGACGTTTGGGTTCAAAAGACGCAAAGAAAAGAAACTGACACACTGATGATGTGGCACTTGTTTTAACCGTTCAAAATTGTGCATGAGAGAACAGAGAAACTACTAACCTATGTCAGGAGAACAAGGTTCCCTGACTAATCTTGCATCTGTAAGCTTTGCCCTTTTTACCAGCGTGTACTGCATCAACTACCTATTTGCTCTGTAATCATCATGCGTGTTTACTTGTAACGGTATAGAGATGAGTTAGACTTTACCAGAAAATACTTTTTAGCTAATTTTACCTAAACATTTCTTTCATAGCCAATCATCGAGGGACCAGGTTCTCAATTGGGTTTTATCAACCCCAGTGCCAGACGATTTCTTTCAAAATGTTCTCTACTCAAGGCCTTGGTAAATATGTCTGTAATCTGATCTTCTGTACTGCAGAATTTCATGCAAATGAGTCCATTTTCAACATTGTCTCTGAGAAAGTGGTGACGCATATCAATGTTCTTGGTTCTCTTATATTGGACTGGATTTTTGGCCATATTGAGTGCACTTGTATTGTCGCATAGGAGAGGCACACAATCTGAGAACACTCCAAAGTCTTCCAGCTGCTGCTTGATTTATAACAATTGAGCACAGCAAGAAGCAGCTGCTACATATTCTGCTTCTGCAGTTGAGAGTGCCACTGAGTTTTGCTTTCTTGTACCCCATGAGATTAGGCAAGAACCCAGGAAATGTTCCATTCCAGACGTGCTTTTCCTGTCCACCAGATATCCTGCATAATCAGTGCCAATATACCCAATAAGATTAAAGCTGACACCTGAGGGATAGTAGAGAACCAAGTCCTGTGTTCCTTTGAGATATCTCAATATTCTCTTGGCAGCCTTCAGATGAGATTCCTTTGGATTGGATTGAAACCTTGCAAAAAGGCCCACGTTGAACACAATGTCTGGTCTACTTGCAGTGAGATACAAGAGTGACCCTATAATCCCTCTATACATGGTCTGATTTACAGGAGAACCAGCTTCATCCATGTCTAGACGAGTAGCTGTGGCAATAGGAGTGTCAATAACTTTTGATGTTTCCATGTCAAACCTTCTTAGCAGCTCCTTGATGTACTTTTGCTGACTTATCATTGTTCCCTTTTGAGATTGCTTCACTTGAAGTCCTAGGAAGAAATTTAATTCTCCCATCATACTCATCTCATACTCACTCCCCATGAGTTTTGCAAACTCTTCACAAAGAGAGTCAGATGTGGCTCCAAAAATGATATCATCAACATATACCGGAACAATGAGCAGGTTCCTCCCTCGTTTCTTCAGAAAAAGAGTGTTGTCAATTTTCCCTCTTGTAAAGCCATTTTCTAGAAGAAACTTTGATAACCTTTCATACCAAGCCCGGAGAGCCTACTTTAGCCCATACAATGCCTTGTCCAGCTTGAGTACATGCTCAGGATGCTCGTGACACTCAAATCCAGGAGGCTGCTTGACATAAACTTCTTCTTTCAGGTAGCCAATTAGAAATGCACTTTTGACATCCATTTGGAACAATGTGAACTCCATATGAGATGCAAAGGTAATAAGAATTCTGATATCTACCATTCGAGCAACTGGAGCAAATGTTTCATCATAATCAATCCCTTATTCCTGATTGTAGCCTTGAACTACAAGCCTTTCCTTGTTTCTTGTTATATTTCCAAACTCATCAAGTTTGTTCCTGGATACCCACCTGGTCCCTATTATAGTTAGATATGCAGGTCGAGGAACCATATGTCATACCTTGTTTCTTTCAAATTGATGTAGCTCATCTTGCATGGTTGTGATCTAGTCTACATCTTTCAACGCTTCTTTGATATTTTTGGGCTCTATTTGGGAAATAAAGGCTGAAAAGGCAAGTGAGTTTCTTGCTTTTGATCTAGTTTGAACTTCTGAATCAATAGGGGTGGTTATGTTGTCAAGAGGATGTGAGCTTTTATGCTTCCAATTTGGTACCTGAATCTCATTGGCAGAGGACCAGGTATGTCTGACTGAGGTTCTTGGGTGCTTCTTACTTCAGCAAGTGGAGTACCTTGGACTGCATCAACAACTCTAGTTTCAGCTTCAGTTGGTGTAATCAGGGGACCAGGTTCCTCTCCAATAGATGGAGATGTACTCACATCATCTTCACTGGATTCCTTTACATGACTCATCATGTCTGCTTTTTCATTTGCCATGTCAATAACTTCTCCTGGAACAGATATAGGTTCTCCATCTTGATTAGCATGTCTGTCCTTCTCAAAGGAGAGGTGAGATTCATCAAAGATCACATGTATACTTTCTTTAACACATTGAGTCCTTTTGTTGTATACTTTGTAAGCTTTGCTTTGAGATGAGTATCTCAGAAAGATTCCTTCATCACTTTTGGCATCGAATTTTCCAAGAGTTTCCTTTTCATTATTGAGGACAAAACATTTACATCTAAAAGTCCTTGGATGTGTCAGCTTGGGCTTCCTTCCATTCAGCAGTTCATATGGAGTCTTGTTCAGAAGGGACCTGATCATGCACCTGTTCACCAAGTAGCAAGCAGTATTGACAGCTTCTACCCAGAAATTCTTTTCAATCCCACTGGCAATCAACATTGTCCTTGCCATGTTTAAAGAGTTTTATTCTTCCTCTCCACAACACCATTTTGTTGAGGTGTTCTTGGAGCTGAAAAATTGTGAGTGATACCATTTTCAGTACAGAACTCATCAAATTTGGTATTGTCGAACTCTGTCCCATGATCAGACCTGACGAAAGCTACATTATTACCCATCTTCACTTGAATCCTTTTGAAGAGGGCAACAAACACTTCACAGGTTTCATCTTTGGTTCTGAGAAACAGAGTCGAGGTGAATCTGGAATAATCGTCAACTATAACGAAGATATATTTCTTTCCTCCCCTGCTTGCCACCCTCACGGGTCCATATAATCCATGTGAAGAAGATCAAGTGGCCTTGAGGTACTGACTTCTCTTTTGGGTTTGAATGAGGATCTGACTTGCTTGCCTTTTACACATGCATCACATACTTTGTGATCCTTGAAACTTGACTTTGGAAGACCACGAACCAGGTCCTTCCTGGCCAGTTTGTTCAGCAACGTGAAGCTTGCATGCCATAATTCAGCATCATCATCAACAACACTTAGACAGCTGAGATCACCATTCTACAGAGACTCAAAATCAGCAACATAGATTTTTTTGTATCTTTTTGCTACTAGCACCACCTCACCAGTCACTAGGTTTGTGACTGTACATATTATTGACATAAATTCCACCTTGTTTCCCTTGTCATAGATCTGGGAAACACTTAGAAAGTTTTACTTCAACCCGTTCATGTAGTACACATTTTCGATTGAGTGTGAGAGAGATTTCCCAATCCTTCTAACTCCCAAAATATATCCTTTCTTTCTATTTCCAAAGGATACACTCCCTCCTTGCAGGGCCTTAAGTGAAAGGAAATAATTTGTACTTCTAGTCATATGCTTTGAGCAGCCACTATCCATGTACCATTGTAGGCTGCTTCGTTTCACTGTTCCCTGCACAAGAAAATCAGGAGTTAGACTTAGGAACCCAAACGAGTTTGGGTCCCTTGTAATGAGGAAAGGGGTGAATGAGGGATCTTCTGGTTCAAGCAGGCATTGTGCGTTTTTTATATGAGGGACCAGGTTCTCTACCAATAGTTACTTTTTCAGCAAAAACTTTGTTTTTCTGCTGTGACTGAAATCTGGCCATTCTTTAAAGTGCCCAGTGTTACTGCAGTGAGTGCAAAGCCAATTGTCAGGTACAGTAACATACTTGCTATGAGGGTTGTAGGGAATGTTTTCCCTTTGGAACCCAATCTCCTGCCTGTTTTCCCCATTATTGCTGTACATGACAGTGATAATATCAGAGGACCAGGTCCACTTGAGTGATTTTTCAAGATCACTCTTCACTCTACCTAGTTCTTCCAGAAGTTGTTTGTTTTTCTCAAGCTCAGCACACAGACTAGACTTCACTAAATTTAACTCACTTTCAAGCTTAATGTGTGCCTCACTTGCGACTTCCTTTCCCTTTTGAGAATTTCCATGCCTACTCTCCATTTTAAGTTTCCCAAGTGTTTCCTTCAAGTCCACTACTACCACTAATAGGTCATCTCTCTCATGGTTAATGTTAGCAACTCTCTCAGCTAAGACTTCTTTTTCCTTTCTTACATACTCAAAGGTCTCTTTTAGGTCTACCACAACGACCATTAGATCATCTCTTTCATGTTCTATATTTACAATTTTTTCATCTAAGGCATCCTTCTCTTTCTTCAGGTTCTCAATTGTTTTCTTTAAATCTACAACAACGATTACTAAGTCATCTCGGTTTTGTTTTGCTTCTCCTAACTCCACAGTTAAAGCATCTTTATCATTTATAAGACTGTGATAAGCATCAATTAACATATTTGCCAAAGACATGAGGTTTTTAGGAGAGTAAGATTTCACATTTCTCTGAACATCCAGAAAATTTACCTCATCATCGTCGTCATCTTCATCATCATCAGACTGAGCCATCAAGGAAAAGATTGAGTCATACTCAGTTGCTTCACTTTCCGTCGCCATCATTGAACTATCACCCTAATCATTTTCTTCTTCAGATTCGCTGGAGGAGTCTCCCCATGCAACAAGAGCTTGCTTTACAACATTGTCAGCGACATTCTTTCTCTTGAAGCATTTATCAGGAACCGGGTTCCTCTTGGCTGCTTTGACAAGGTTTTTTTTGTACTGATCTTGCTTTAGGAGAGGGCAATCCTTGATGAAGTATCTTGGCTTGCCATTTATGACAGAGGTCATAATTTTTTGGCTTGCTAGAACTTCCCTTTTTTGGAATACCTCTATTCCTGCAAACCATCTTCTAGAATCTTCTTGTCAAGTAAGACATATCACCATCCTCACCACTTGAATCATTGCTGTTTGTCTTGAGGACTAGGTTCTTCTCCCTTTTGGGTTCTCTTCTCTCATTGTCCTTCTTCTTCATTTCATATGTTTTCAGACTGCCGACAAGCTCATCAATGGTTAGCTCCTGCAAGTCCTTCGCCTCTGTAATAGCGTTCACTTTGCTTTCCCAAGAACTGGGCAACACACTAAGGATATTTTTGACAAACTTGTTTCTTGTAATAATTTCACCAAGAGAGTGAAGCTCATTAATGATATAGATGAACCGAGTATGCATATCTTGGATGGATTCATCATCTTTCATCCTGAAAAGCTCGTATTAAGTTGTGATCATGTCAATCTTGGATTGCTTAACCTGTGTTGTTCCTTCGTGAGCTGTATGAAGGGCTTCCCAGATTTCCTTAGCTAACTGACATGCTAATATCCTATTGTATTCATCAGGACTAATGCCACAAACAAGAATTTTCTTCGCACGAAACTTCTTTTCTACGGACTTTCGATCATCGTCATTGAATTCCTTCCTCGTCTTGGGAATGGCTATAGCTGGATCGCTAAGATTCTTGGTAGGAACAAAGGGTCCATCACAAATAACATCCCATAGCTCTGAATCGTCAGCCATGATGAAGTCGTGCATCCTAGTCTTACACCATCCATAATACTGCTCGTTAAACCTAGGTGGTCTGTAAGTAGACTGGCCTCCTTTGAAGTTTGGCGGAGCGGCCATGAGAATCCTTTCTAGGTGTTAGCCTGATAGAAATAACTTGCTCTCATACCAATTGATAGAATTCGAGGGTCTACCAAACTATATAGAGAACCAAGTTCTCTATTAGTTTCCATAGATTACACGAACACAACAGAAAGTAAATAACACTGAGAGTTTTTACGTGGAAAATTTCTAGCTCAACGAGATTAAAAACCACGAGCTACCCTTGTAGGATTTCAACTTCACTACTGAGAAACTTTCAGATTATAACCTATGCAACCTAGGAATTAACCTCTTAATCCCTCACTAACTTGTAACATACTATTACAAGTCACTTTGTAATAACTCTATTACAAAGACTTTACAACTCGACTAACTCTAGTCAAGACATAAACACAAGGGTTTATGATTTACAAAGGGTTTCCTACGGAATGCTTCTAAACAAGCTAAGTAGGAATTATAGTTCGTTATAACTCAACTAAGGATATATAATAACTTAATATGGGGAACTGGTCCGTAGCAGTGATGTTCTTTGTTCTTGGTGCACTTGAGAATCATTTTCTTGATGATCAATCACACAGAGTGTTTTTTAGAAAATTCTCTAAGTGTTCAAGTCATTTGTTTTACCTTCCTTTATGTTAATAATGCATTTGTAACATCACTAGGATGATGTAAGAAAGGTAGGTAAAAGACACTCCCCATAAAGTTGATTGTTGCACTATTCCTACACTGTAGCGTGTGCAGGCAGCAACTTTACAGCTGTGGCAGTTGACTTGTGCAGTTTCTTCGGGAAGCGGTAGCTATCTGTTCCCTCTGTTCTTCCTCTGACTCTGAAGAGTTGAACCATATCCCAAGCTGGAACCTTTTGATCTTAAGGTCTTGAGAATGTGTAACAAGTTCCTTATCTGGTTCTTGACAATAAGTTTGTTAGATCATCAAAACATAACAGGGATATACATATAACCTATCATCTCATAACTCACAAGTACTGCACCACTACTAATACTTATTAGTGAAAGGTTGTCTCCTTTTATTCTGTCAAAAGCCTTACTGATCCACATCTTCATTCAGCCAGAATTGAACACCCTGTATCACCTCCTCATACTCCGTAAAGAGTGGCCATAGCCAAGCGTCATAAATGGCACATTATTTAAATTGCCAAAACACTGTTATATGAGGCACTCAACCTTCAAAGTTTAGGTGGTTTGCCTTCCAACACGCAACTTATTTAGTTAATAGACTACTTACTCTACCTCTAAAATATAAATCACCTTTTGAAAAATTACTTTTTTTCACACCCACTTATGATTCATTTAGAATCTTTGGCTGCCTATGAAATGATACTCATGGCTTAAGCCTTACACCACCCATAAACTTGAGCGCAAGTCCACTCTGTGCATATACTTGTGATTCTCTTAGGTCATCATGCACACAAATGCTTTTGATCTCATTCATTCTAAATTTTATATATCACGAGATATAATATTTTTTGAAAAACAATTTCCCCTTTCAAACAATATTCTCACGTATAAAAGCTAAAATTTCTACTGTCACGTGAGAAAGTGCTACTAACATTCCTAAGAAAATTCCAACTACTTAACTGATATTTCTCTGCTTCCTTCCCCTCTTCCACGTCGAGATATTCGCAACAATGCCCAAACTTGTGAGTTCGACTCCCCCGGCCAGAATCATGCGTATTTCGTGGGTTCGACTAATTTACTTTCCTACTTTTTCTTCACCCATTTCTTTGCAACGACACCATTCTCTTACCCTCTTCAAAACATCGACTCACAACCTCATCACCTACCATTGTCCGAACAAAACCCAACTATACAACTCGTGAACTCTCTTTCTCATTAACCACATTCACATACTCTTCCCCATCTACTGCTGCTATAACGACCTGACCGGTCATTTTAATTATTTGCATTCAGTTCGGTGGTTTGAGGTTATGAGTAGCTTCATATTGTGTATTACAACTTGCGTATGTATTCGGAATTGATTTGGAAAAATAATACTCATTTTAGAAACTTTAAGTTGGAAGAGTTGACCAAGTTTGATATTTGTGTATTTGACCCTGAATCAGAGTTTTGATGGTTCCATTAGGCACGAATGGTGATTTTGAACTTGGGTGTATGCCTGAATTTGCATTTGGATGTTTGTAAAAGGTTTTGGCTCTAATTGGCGAAGGGTGGCAATTTAAAGGTTTGGAAAGTTCATAGGTTTGACCGGGAGTTGACTTCAATGTTATTGGATTCAGATTGTAGTTTCGGGAGTTAAAATAGGTTCATTTTATTATTTGAAACTTGTGTGTAAAATTTGAGGTGATTCTGAGTTGTTTAGATGTGTTCGACGTAAGTTTGAAATTTGAAAATTTAAAACAGTTCATTAAGCTAGAATTGAGGTGCGATTATGATGTTATTATATGTGATTTGAGGCTTGAGTAGGTCCATGTTATGTTTTGAGACTTGTTGGCATATTTTGGATGGGGTCCCGAAGGGCTCGAGTGTGATTTGGGTTGGTTTCGCACCATTTCGGAGTTTGCATGAGATGCTGGTTTTTTGGTGTTCCAGTTGAGCTTCGCGATAGCGGGAGCAGAGTCGCGATCGCGTAGATTATTTGGTCAGTGAGATTGGTAGCTCATCGTGTTCGCGGAGAAGGAAATTAGACTGGAGGAGATTGCTCTTTGTGTTCACGTGAAGCCAGCAGCGTTCACGAAGAGAAGCTGGGAGCTAGTATTGTTGCTTTCACGTTCGCGTGTTCTCTACTGTGATCGTGGAGGCTTGGCTGAGTTTTTCATCGCGATCACGAGCCTGAGGCGGCGAACGCATAATGTTTTTCTGGGCAATGTTCATTTAGTGCTTCGCGATTATGTAGTAGGTCCCGCGATCATGTAGGGTACATCTGAAGCAGAGATATAAGAAATTATTTTTGGACTTTAAGCTTATTTTATCACATATTGAGTTGGGAGCTCGGATTTCGGCAATTTTGGAGGGAATTCTCACGATTTGGATTGAGGTAAGTATTTTTGACTCTAATGTGATTATTTTACATGATTCCATCGTTGATTTTGACATTTAATTGATGAATTTAAAAGAGAAATTGGGAATTGAATAATTGAGTTTTGTACATCAATTCAGAATCGGATTTAAGTGAAATTAGTATGGTTGGATTCGTATTCGAATGGGTTGTCGGAATTTATTAATTTTGTTGGGTTCCGGGTGCGGGCCTGGGTTGACTTTTTGGTTGAATTTGAGTATTTGATTAAAGATTCGGCCTTTATCGTTTGGGTTTATTTCCTATGGTATTATTTGATGTGTTTGAGTTACTTTTGGCTAGTTTCGAGCCGTTCGGAGGTCGATACGCGCGGGATGGAATTTCTAGAATATTGCTTTGATTTGTTCGAGGTAAGTAACATATCTAAACTTGGATTTGATAGTAATTTTCCCTGAGAAGTATGATATTTGAGATGTGTTGAGGGTGACGCACGTGCTAAGTAATGGGCGTGTGTGAGTGCACCGAGGAATTCATGATCCGGATGGATCTTTAGACTACTATGAGATTTGTTTGCTATCATGTCTCGCTATACCTGTATTTTCTCTACTTGATTAATTATTTGAGCTATGATTTATGTTAGAAATCATGTCTAGGCTATGTGCTTATTTGTTTGAGATATAATAGGGCTATTCTTACTGTTTTCAGTTGTTTTCCTTAATTGTAAATATACTTTCATTCATGATGCTATACCCGTGTATGATGTCTCTGTGTATTTTGTTTTGACTTCTCACATATTGTTGATGCCTCATATATGTAACACTGTTGAACTGAGTATTGTGAGATGTGATTAACTAGACTTGAGCGGTTGCTGACTGAGCTTGGGCCATAAAATCGATTTGGTATTGATTTTGAGGTGACGCGTACGCTAGGCCCATATTGGGCTAAGTAGTATTGATTAGGAGTGACGCGTGCACCAGGCCCCACGATTGGACTATGTGATATTGATTAGCGCTTGGGCCAGGATCCGCCCCTCTGGAGTCTGATATTACAGTGAGCGTATGCATATTGATTTATATGTGCTTTGGTGAGGGGCATTTGTGTCAGGCACCCGTACAGTGCTGAGTGATTGTGTGTGTGATGGTAAGGGGCATTTGAGCCAGTCACCGTGAGCGTACTGAGTGTGAGTATACTTGATGGTTTCTCTTTGATGTTATTGACTTGACATGTATATGTGACATGTAGGCATATAAATGTAATTTTTCTCATGCTAGATGGTAACATGGTGTTATTGACTTGATATATATATATATATATATAT
>AWOL01S0012311.1:155082-166673 GCA_000715115.1 Nicotiana otophora | reverse complement strand
TGACAAGGTGGGTTGCTCTGATGGTAAGCACCCTCCACTTCCAACCAAGAGGTTGTGAGTTCGAGTCACCCCAAGAGCAAGGTGGGGAGTTCTTGGAGGGAAGGATGTCGAGGGTCATTTGGAAACAGCCTCTCTACCCGAGGGTAGGGGTAAGGTCTGCGTACACACTACCCTCCCCAGACCCCACTAGTGGGATTATACTGGGTTGTTGTTGTTGTTGTTATACTTGAAGAAAAGGTCTTTATGAAACATCCTATCTTTTTCACACGGGGTTTTATTAAATCTCACTCGGACCTGTCTCTCTTTGTTCACCATGACTCTAATAGTTCTCCATGATATTGTGATGCAGGACTGCAAAGTTATTTCCACACCCATGAGTTCTTTTCAAAGTCTGTTCCTAAATGATGGTCATTAAAAAATAAGGGAAAGTATAAAAAATATTAGGATCCAAATAATTATGTATCGTTGGGAAGCTAACAAAACAAACATTGAATAACGATAAAATAGTCAATAAAAGAGAAATATAGCAAAAGAGACAAAGATATTTAACGTGGTTCGGTTAATTGACATATATCTACAGGCGGAGATGATCAATTCACTATATAAAAAAGAGTACAAAATATCGAGAGAGCAACATCACACTGAGGCACACACAAATCATAGCAGTTGTCTTACAAATTCTCCTCCTAATCAATACTCTCAAATCCCTTAGAGACTATATTGTGGATGCTACTAAATGAGAACGAAGAATCCTCAATTTATAGAAGGACAAAATATTTTCCTCCAAGAAAAAGTATAGCCAATTATAAAAGAATTATATTTTTCTTTTCATAAAAATAAAAATTAATTATAATAAATATGTCGTTCTTCATATTTGATAATAAAATTAGACAAACATCTAATAAAAAAATACCTCTGCCCCGCGGTTACATAACTGGTGCAAAAATGGCCCTCCTTTGTTAGAATCCTCTACCTTGCCCAACACCGTCCTACGTGACCTGACATGTCGTCCCACTTCTTCTTCTATCACCACTTCCCCCTTCACCGAGCCACCACAATCATCACCTCCAGGTGCAGATAAATTGAGTGTAATGGCATATTCTAATTCAAGTATCGGCATAAGTTGAGACCATTTATCTTGGTGGAAAGGTTTGATTTTTGTTCCCTTTATTTTGACTCCTATAACGTGTCTGTTTCTTGTATGTATACTGATAAATAAAGTAAATGAGTTGCCTTAATCTGTGACTAAATTGGCTAATTTAAATCTCTCAATGAATGGGCGACGAGGAAGGGAGCCTTGGCGTAACTGGTAAAGTTGCTGTCATGTGATCTGGAGGTCACGGGTTCAAGCCGTGGAAACGGCCTCTTGTAGAAATATACGGTAAGACTGCGCACAATAGACCCTTGTAGTCCGGTCCTTCCCGGACCCAGCGCATAGCGGAAGCTTAGTGCACCGGGCTGCCTTTTAATGAATGGGAGACGCATTTATTTTTCAATGAACTATTTCTGGGCATTGATATTGCATTTTGGATTTACATGTATAATTATCCAATTTTTTGAGCTTCAGCTGACCGAGAACATGACCTATCATAGGAAGGTGTGAGGGTCGAAGATTAGGGTTCTAGGGTAATTAGTTTAGTGTTCTCCTTATCATACCAGTAGTATTAGCACGTACTTTAATTTTCTGTTGGCATTAGATTTCTATAATTACCTGTCGTTTCTTTTATTGCGGTCTCTTGATTATTTGTTGTGATTTATGCTACTTTTACATGGCTTCTCTCTATTGTGATTCTTGTTTTTCTCTTCTTTAATGTGGTGCTTATGCTTCTCTGAGCCGAGGGTTTATTGCAAACAAGCTCTCTATCTCCACAGAGTAGGAGTAAGGCTGCGTGGACACTACCCTCTCCATACCCCACTATGTAGTATTACTGGGTTTGTTGTTGTTGTAGATCCGTTGATAAAAGTTGTTTACTGTCTCAAGTAATTTTTTGTTTACAAGAAGATTACGCTTGAAGTATCCATCAGAGGTGGCAAGTTTCTTTTCTCTGTGGTCAAATGGCTTGTCTGACAGCTGCATTTGTTTCTTCTGAGGCTCATAAAACACATCAGTTTTATTTGTTTTTTTTTCACTCTCTTTTTCCTTTTCTTTTCTCTTTCTTGTTAGACTCTGAGGGCTGAATAGTTCGTGTTGTTAGACTCTTAGAGCCATTGTCATTTCTTTGGTTACAGAGAGCGCAAAAAAAAATGGATTTTGAATGTTATTTCGTCTTCTTTTTTTGTCTTAATTGCTGCAAACTCATACTATAATTGCCAAATAATTTTTATTCTGATTGTTTAGCCTTATAGTTTTCTTATAGATTTCATTGCTCTTTTTTAGATCAATTTGAGTACTCTTGAATAACCTTGATAACACTTGGACACTCAAATTAGTCTTGGGTTGGGGTGGTAAGGTGGCATTCCACTTGGTGTCCACCTCAACGAAATGTCATGCCATGTAGAATAGTGGTTGCCATGGTGAAGAATTCTAACAGACGAGGGGTAATTTTGCATTAATATTCTTATCTTAGGGGCAATGGTGGATCGTAGCGGGTAAGTGATCCTTTTCGCATAGTTGAAGGGTATTTTTGACCCTTTTCCCAAAAAATAATGCGCCATTGCTCGTTGTTCTTCGGAGTATTGAGCCGTTACTAGTGCTGTTGATGAGGTCAAAAATCTTCTCAAGGAATTATCTTCACACTACCTACAATTTTTATGACAACCTTGATGTCACCTACTTATGTGAGAATAACATTCTACGTAGCCGCATAAAGCATGTAGTTGTTTACCTCCACCACATTTGCCAATAGGTTAACGATACCACCTTATCTTCAAGCACATTCTCAGTTCGACCAATTGGCTTATGCCTACCAAACCGCTTATGCAAAACTCCTTCCATCGCCATTTGTACAAGCTATAGGTGTAGTTGCACATCATCTAGCTTGAGGGGATGCACTAGAATGGTTCTATGCTTAGGTGTAGTTGCACACCGTCTTCCTATAGGGGGTGTATTACCCCCATAGGAGTTCTCTCACAGGGACTCTGTTATTATCTTGTGTATATATTTAATTCATCATCTTTCAGTAAAATTATCTTTTGCTTCTTCTTGGTCAAATTATTATAGTTAGAGTACACTTGCAAGATGTCAATTAAATGAACTAAAGATTGGGGGAAGATGTATATTTCAAAGAAACAATTTAAACAAGGTATTTCCTTGTTATTACATTGATGGGAATGGATTAAGCCTAGCCACTGGAATACAATTCAAAGGATGAGATCTAGGAAGAGTGAAGCCAGTTCCCTCTTCCATGTCCACTTTACCATTCACTCCACCAGTAACCTTCCATTCAAAGCACTGAATCATGACAGCAAGGCTTGTTTGAACTACCTGCAATGCTAATGAAGTTCCAGGACAGCCTCTTCGCCCGCTCCCAAATGGCATAAACTGGTAGTGCTGTCCCCTGACATCCAATTGACCTCTTGTGTTCCCCTCTTCACCGAGAAATCTTTCTGGTTTAAATTCAAGTGGATTTTCCCAATAGTTTGGATCCCTATTAATAGCCCAAACATTGACAAATAGTCCAGTTTTTGCCGGTATATGATAGCCACCAATGGAACAGTCTTCACTTGATTCTCTACCAATTATAGGAGCAGTCGGATGTAGTCTCAGAGATTCTTTAACTATGGCTTGAAGATAGGGGAGGTTTGTGATGTCTGATTCTTCGATAAGTCGGTTCTTTCCAATAACGGTATCGATTTCTTCTACTGCTTTCTGCATAATGCTTGGATGGTTAATCAGCTCTGCAAGTGCCCACTCTGTTGTGAGTGCTGAAGTATCAGTGCCAGCAACAAATATGTCCTGTTAAAAAATGAAATCCAATCTACAATTTTAATCGTGTCGAACGGAAAATTAAGTAAGATGTATGGAAGTAACAATACAGCAAATGATTTTATCATCATCAGGACTCTTTAAGTTTTCTGAATAGTCTATAGGTTACTGATTTTCAACACAATGAAAGAGTTTGAGAAAGACGCCAACTTATGAATTAACAATTCAATGATAATTGGTGACAAGTGGCAACAAAAAGCATATTCTGTTCCTAAATGAACTATTTGATTATTGTGATATTTTCAAGATATTTGACATTTATCTCATTGCTCAGGCGGCAAAGTAGCTATTCATCTCAAGAGCTTAAAGTTTAGATGCAGTTGATCATTGTTGATTGTTGTTCATGAACAGATTATAAATGATCTTCAAATATTTCATATTATACTGTGTAATCAAGGTTATTGATCTTTAGTCGTTTCATATGAACATTGGCAGTAACTACTCTTTTTTTTCTTTTTCTTCTGATGCATTTAAAAAGAGCAGCCCGGTGCATTAAACTCCCGCTATGCGCGGAGTCCGGGTAAGGGCCGGACCGCAAGGGTGTATTGTATGTAGTCTTATTCTGCATTTCTGCAACAGACTGTTTTCACGGCTCGAACCCGTGACCTCCTGGTTACATGACATCAATTTTATCGGTTTCTTCTGATGCATTAAGGGCAACAAAACATTTAGAGTTAATTTCGCGTGTGGTCATTGAACTTTATCCACTATAACAGACTAGAAACTTACCAGAATGAAAGCCTTGATGTTCTGTCTTGTCAGTCTCATCTCTGCGTGTTCATCATCTGCTATATCGAGAAGTATATCAAGAAGATCTTTCACGAATTCGCTTCCATCGTTGCTTTGATATCTCGTCCTTCTTACCACTTGGTGTTCGTTAATGATCCTATCAATCATCTGATCAAACCTGCCGCGAAGATCCTTGACCCTCTTTCCAAAACCTTGCAAATCCAAGTTCTTGCAAAACCAAATATAATCCGACAGATTAAATTTCCCAGAGAGTTCAGCTATCTCTTGAATCAGCTTCTTTACACTCCCAGCTTCATTTTCATTTTCCGAACACCTTTCCCTCATTAGCATTCTTGAAATTACATTATTTGTGACCCTCAGAAGCTCAGCTTCTACATCTATTGCCTCCCTTGCTTTAGCCTTTTGTAACAATAACTCGACGAAACATCTTATTTCATCGCGTCTTACAGGAAGAAGCAGGTCTAACGTACGACCACCAAGGAGTTCAGACATGATTATTTTTTTCATGAATTTCCAATAAGGTCCATAAGGTGCAAATAAGAAGTCTTGTGAGCCATAAGTCAAGTAGTCTACAATAGCTGTTTGTGGTCGATTTAGAAAGGATGTTTCATGAGTTTTTAGGAAAGTTCTGGCCATTTCAGGTGATGAAACAACAACATAAGGCACAGAGCCAAGCATTATGTGGATCAATGGTCCATACCTGTTTGAAAGCTTGTGAAGTGCCTGGTGAGGAATTGGACCAAGAAGATGCAGGTGACCGATGATTGGCAAAGCAAACGGGCTTGGAGGAAGGCGACAATTCGCTCTGTTTCTGAATAGAAACCAGAGAAATATGCAAGAAGCTAGCCAAATATAGAAGATCAACAAGTAACCTTGGATATCGTCCATTCTTTGCAGCTTAAATAAGAGTCATAACATTGACTTTGCTATTGCTTCTGCAGCTATTTATATGATCAAGAGATGATGAATTGCTTATTTTCTAGGGTCTTTAACTTCTTGCATAACTTCATATAGCTTCTAAAATTTGAGGGCACAAAGCTCCCGCTATGCTCAGGTCCAGAGAAAAGCCGGATCACAAGGGGTCTATTGTACTAGTCTTATCCTGTATTTCTACAACAGATTGTTTTCACGGTTCGAACCCGTAACCTCCTGATCACAACTTTATCAGTTACGCCAACTATCACCTCTAATTTCTAAAATTTAAGGCAAAGACAAAAATAAAAGAAAGAGCACGCTACTCTAGAAGCTGTCAACTAGGTCATGGACAATCACTGGTATTTGTGAGATTGTTAATTACCAAAAAGTATGACTACACCACGGTATTGACACGTTACTGCATAAACAAATACTATATAAAATTGTCTTCTAGTGTTATTTTAATATTTGCCAATAGGCAAGTTGATCACATCCCCGTAGGACAAGGTCAACTCAGTAAAAAAAAAAAAAAAAAAAAAAAAAAAAAAATACTAACAAAGAATTAGGACATAGACAACCTCACAACGTGATTGAAGGAAAATTGAGGAATTGAGAAAATAAAAGGAAAGACAGCAACATTAACATAAAAGAAAATACTAAAATTACTGATTAGACAATAATTAAAGTGAGACCCTTGCTTTTTGATAGTGTTCTTGTTAGAAATTTCGAGTGGGGACTGGGGAGCACTCTCAATCAGTCATTTTCTCACGAAGAGAAATGGAGAAGAGTATTCTTTTTTATTTTTTCCAACTTGATTTAAATAGAGTGAGTAGAGTATCTAGATATTAATAGATAACGAGTGCTAAGCAAACTTATAAAATTACCCTCGTACAAGTTAAATTATATAAAAGAATTATTCTCCCAAGGATTTTTTTTTGCATCACTATTTAAAGAAGCCTTCATAGCCAAGTTTTTGCCGAGTAGTGGGAAGGATGAGCTTCGACAACAATTCCAACGGCTTAAACATGGCACCATTTTGATCGGCCCAAAATTAGTCCAACCAGTTCATTTGAGACCCCCGCTCCTACCCGACTCCTACCATACAATGTCTAATTAAAAATACTACTTTCGATCATGCAACATCCATTACAAAATCTCTCCTCTTAGTTAAGATTAAGTTTTGAATTAAAAGTGATATGAAGAGTTAATGCAATCATAAAGCTAAATTACTCTTTCGGTTAAGATTTAGCAAAAACACATCAATAAAAATTCATTTATATATACGACAACCACTAAATAAAGCAAAAGAATTTGAGTGTGAGAAAAGGGCCACAATGAATGCTTGAGAAATAAATGGGCATTAATTGGGGGGGAGGGGGGTCACAGATGGGATAGAACAAGAATGTACACCTCAACCCCTAACATGTTTTAAGTATTATCAAAGTAACATGTTGAACTCTGAATTCAGGGATGAGAATTTGAGTGTGTGAAAAAAAGCTAGTATGCTCGAAAAGGTAAAATTAAGAACTCAATAACCTGAAAGAGCTAAAATTTCGAATTCATACGCTTCAAATTTTGAATCAACCTATGTGCTCTCCGTTAAACTTTCTAATTAACAAAATCTGAAAATTTACTAAACAAGTCTGCTAGAAGACCGTATCTAACAACCATTATGAACCTTAATTAAAGAGACACTATCTGATGTCCCAAGGCACCAAACTTTCATGCTAGCTAAGAAAAGACCCTCCTTGTAACTATTTTCTAAAGACATTTCTTTTGCATTCTTACCTTCTTAATTAGGCTAATATTCAATTTTGGATAAAAAAGTTTTTAGTTCAACTAATGATATTCCCACTTTAACAAAAGTTCAATTTGGCCAGCACCATTTTAAAATGCCTAATTGCTACATCCTTCTAGACTAAGTAATAAATAGATAAATCGAAAAATTAACCCAAATAACCGACCACTTAAATTAAAAATAGCCGGTGTAGGTATAATATATGCACAATTTAGGTATTATATGTGTATAATTATATATAATCTATGTATATGACTAAAAAAAAGTAAACAATGAATATGACTGGCTATTTGTGTACAATCCCTAGTAAATACGCATTCCATTGTATATGCCAACCGCCTAAAAATCCTATAGATACAGCATACATATAGCCAGAGGTGGAGCCATGATTTGAAACTTGTGGGTTCGGGATTTTAGTTCGTTTATGTTACTGAGTTCTAAATAAATAATTTATACGTATTTATTATTTTTTTAAAGATAAATATAAAGCTTAGACCAAAGTTATTGGATACGGCCGAACCTGCAAATCCTATGCTAGCTCCGCCGCTGCATAGCTCACCAAGCCCTTTAGCTCCTAAAACTCAAGAGACCACACCACGTTTGGGGATACAAATCGGCCACGATAGTTGAATATCGAAGTTGTTTGCGTCAAAATAAGCTTGAAACCGAGCGTCGATACCTAACTGTTTAGAAGTGATTTTACTCAGATGATGCATGTTTAGTTTTAAATATTTTCCAATTCACACATGAATATTTTAAAATGTTATTTAGTGAACTCGTGCATGAATGAACGAGTGTGTTACACCATATTTTATGTATACAAATGCATTATAGTGTGTATACGGTCAAAATCGAGTTTACTATTTGTGTGACTAATCAAGATTGGAGCATGATGGACCGGGGATCGTCATTATAATATCGAGCGGTGATGTGAAGTTGGGTTGTCGAGTTCGAGACCCAGAGACCGATCAATACCGAGATCGAGCCAAGGTCAAGCTCGAGACCCAGAGACCGACCAATGCCGAGATCGAGTCAATATCGAGTTCGAAACCCAGAGCCCGACTGATATCGAGATCGGCCAAGATCGAGACCGAGCCAAGGAACAAAAAGCCGTTATCGCCGCATTTGGGGAGAGAATATCGGCGGAAATCATTTCTTGAATCAAGAAAAAGCTTATTAATTAATCTATCATGGGATCCCCACTATGTATTTTTAATTATATCTAAAGTAGGATTCACTCACTATATTAACAGTGATTATCATCTGTAAAGGGACATAGATTCATTCACACATTCAGATTTATTGAGATTTACATAACATCTAACAAATATTATCCTTTTTGGGCTTTGATATAGATTCATCTTTTTCTCTTATCAATCACTCTCTATTCAGTTTGGGTTTGTATCCATTCCTTTTATAACTAATTTCGATATCCATTTACATATTTTTTTCGATTTGTATTAATTTATATCACGTATCTTTAGAACTATGTATAAATTCAATTTTATCCGTTTTTCGGGTAAACATGATGCTATCTTAATGTTAAATCATATGTTTTCAGTGATTCCATGTTATGAACTACATTTTTGAAGATCTTACATGTTTATGAGCGCTTTGGTTAGCTCTAGCTTATATAGGATCAGATTAGAAATTTGAATTTCCAGATGAAGGAAAAATAATATATTTAAAATCTCTAAAAAATCTTTACAATTTTCACACCTCTCCACACTTAAAATAAGCTAGCAATATCCCTATTTACAATAGTCCAAAATCTATTTTAACTAGAAGTAGGAAAACCTATTTTTATATTAACTTGACTACAAAGGAGTCATTCTTTTTGGCATGGACTAAAAAGAAAATAAGTTCACATAAATTGAAACGGAGGGAGTATAAATTAAATAAACTTGCAAATATCAAATTCTAAATAATTTTTGTTTCCTAATACAACTTGTTTATCTTTAAAAATGGACAACAATTAAACTTATAATGTGGTTCTAAGGACACGTGATTTCACTTAATACCAATTGATAAATATGAAGATTAATAACAAAAATAAACTATAAAGTAAAGCAAACCAGTGTTAGAATGGAACTCAGCCCTCGAGTTTGGATACCCTCGAGTTTGGATGATGCAAGAACAATTAAAATATAACAAGCTGATGAACAATAGTATAAACGAGAAAGAGAATTATATTGCTTTGATATCTGTGAACAATGTATGTTACAAATGATTAGAACCCCCCTTTAAATAGTAGAGGAATTTCACTTATGGTATAATTCTACTTACAGAAGAAAATTCCATGATTAGCTAATTAACCATTTCTGATTTGATTCGTTCCGAGATTTATGCCATGATCCTCGACGAGTCACGGATATCTCGTCTTTCTGTTATTGTGCTATCTTCGATCTTGCTCGATGTCTGTCTTATTTGGCTTCGATCGCTACTAGCCTCGATCTCGATAGGTTCCTCGATTCTGAACTCGGTACCTTATCCTCGTGATTTAGTCTGTTATGTTAGGAGGCCGTCCTTCGATGCAACCTCCCGGTCTCGGTTAAACAATAAAATCAGGTGGGCCCGATTTTAACCGTATACAGATAGTCCCCTCGTTTTTAGAGTGAAATGACAAGAAACAAATTGAACCTTTGATTTTCTACCTCGACCTGTCATGACGTCATCCTCGTGACGTAAGTGACGGGAGTGCCCGAAACGTCCCGTTGGTACAGTTTCCCAAGCCATTAATGAGTGTCAGTTGGTGGTCGGCCACTAGTGCCTTTGAACCATCACCGTGAATCCAATAAATAGACCCCTTTCTCATTGATTCAACCTTTACTTTCACTACCTTCTAATTTTCAAAACTTTTACATCTCTTAAGTTCTTCCCTTCTACAAAGCTTTAGGTTTTGCTGTTAATCATTTCTCAAACGTCAAGTTCTATTATCTTCCTCTTCTTCAAACTTACACAAAAATGGCAAAAACATTGAAAACGGCACCACAAAAAGAAGCTGCTTCATCTTTTCAACCGACCGGTGGGAAAACGCCGGTGGAACCCCGTCTTGAGGAATGCATTCCTGGGGGGTGCGCGCTAAACTCCGATTTCAAGATCGATAAAGCCTCGTCGATTTCTGGTCGATGTGAGCCAATGTCGAGGTATATATGCTCGATAACTGAGGAATACCTTAAGGAGGTAAAGAAAGACTGCATCTGGGAGTGCAAAGAGGTGGTGATCCCGACCCCGGAAGAAGACATCACCACCCATGTAGAAGGGTTTCTAAGTATTTATACTTACCCTTTCATGCTGGGCCCCCTCGACCCCGTCATCATTGATTTTTGCCGTCAATATCAAATAACCCTAGACCAAATCCATCCTTCCTTTTGGCGAATTGTTATTCTGCTCCGATTTTTCGTGAGCAAAGTCGAGGGGCTCCCTTCACCCTCGATCACCTTATCAGATTGTATAGCCCCCGCCTCTATCGAGGTGGGTTAATAAAACTCCAACGTCGGGCTACCAAAGTATTGTTCTCGAGCATAGATAAGGACAAGGATCGAGGCTGGATGGGCCAGTTCGTTCGAGTGAGGACTTCCGACCTAATCCCAGCAGAGAAGATGCCATTTCCTGATAAATGGAACATGAATCGTAAGTACCGTCTCACTGTTAGTTCTATGTATTATTTGTTCCTTTGTCTTTTCTCATTGATGTCTTTTTCCATGATGTATCGGTCGCTTGGATGCCCCGTGTGATTCCCAACCTCGAGAGCTGGGATCGGAACCTAGACTCGACCTCTACATACGCCGAGCGCTCATGGCGCGATTTAGCAAAGGGCCGATAGGAGGCCAAGAATCAAGGTAAGCCCATTTTTTGTGTATTTGATGATTTGATTAAGATGCCTTTCTTCTACTTATTCAATTTTCTCATGTACAGGCCTGGGCAAGGATACGGTCATGAGGCCCCCGTCTGGTGAGGAGGAGACGTCGACCCTCGTTTCGAAGCCGGCGAAGGATAAGAAGAGGAAAAGGACCTCAACCTCCGAGGATCCAAAGCCTAAAAATAATTTGGTTCGTAAGCCGAAGAAAGACACTGTTGCCCTGCCTACGGATGTGATAAACGACTAAGGGAGGAAGAAGAAGAAGATGAAGACGATGGCTCGGAACTGGTGGCCCGAGTGAAGAAAACCATCGAGGCCCCAAAGGCCACTGAGTCGGTGGT
>AWOL01S0012311.1:108045-154768 GCA_000715115.1 Nicotiana otophora | reverse complement strand
TAAGGGAGGAAGAAGAAGAAGATGAAGATGATGGCTCAAAACTGGTGGCCCGAGTGAAGAAAACCATCGAGGCCCCAAAGGCCACTGAGTCGGTGGTGGTTGAGGAGATTCCGCCTCGAGTCGAGGGGGTCTTGGAAAAGGACTCGGGCAAAGTCCCCGAGTCGTCAAAGATAGAAGATGACTCCCGCCGAGATGAGCAAAAGGCGGGTATGTCTGAAGGGGTCGGCTCCGAGGCCCTTCGCAGCGAGGAGAACGCCCCAAGTGGCTCACTTGGGCAAATAGATATTGGAGACTCGCCGATTCTCCCTGCGTTTTCCAAGGAGGAAATTCGGGAGGCCCAAGCTACGAGGACTCCCGAAGTAGACGAGGCCCATAGAGGGGAGGACCCCTTCCGTGGTTACTTTATCGGGGTTGAGGATTCTACCAACCTGAGTGAAGCATCGAGTCTCCTCAATGAGGCTCAACAAGCCTTGAATCGGGTGAGTCTCAACTCCCTTTGTCGATATCATACTTAGTTTATTTCTTCTCTTCCTGTCTAATTTCCTTTCTTTTTTCCGTATAGGCTTTGGCACTCTATCAGGAGGCATTTTCAAAGTCTCGAGCAGAGCTGAGCCGATGTGAGGCTGACCTCTGAGGGCTCACGAAGGAGAGAAATGCCCTTAAACTTCTCAGTGTGCATAAAGAAGAGGAGATCAAGGACCTCCAAGCCGAGTTGGCCAAGGCTCACCAAGATCAGACCGACCTGATCGAGCAGGTAATGAAAATCTTAAAAGCTCATGGTCTCGATTGGGGAACGGTAGTTAACATTTCAATCTCACGGCTGCAGCAAAAGGTCAAGAGGATTGAGTAGTTCTGCGAGGAGGTCAACATGATGAAGGCGGAGACCTTGGGGTGGCAATAAAGTATGGACCACTTTGCTGCTGAAAAAGAGACTGCTCGAGCCTAATTGTCATCAGTCGAAAGTCAGCTTCGAGGCATGAAGGAGAAGAGCTCAGCTCAGGCAAAGAAAATAGAGGAACTCGAGGCTCGATTGGCTTTCGAACTTGCAAAGGCCAAATCTGAAGCCGAGAAGGCAAAGGCCGAGGCAAAGGCGATCGTGGCCGTCTACCGGGCCGATGCTGAAGCCGCTCAAGTCCAAGCGAGAGAGGCAGCTGAGACCACTCAAACTCGAGCACATTGGATTGCTGAACTCACCAAATGCCAATCTCGGAGGGAAACCCTCGAGGAGATCCATGCTCGAGGTTTCAATCTTACCGACGAGATAATAAAGGCTAAAGAGCATGAAGCTGATGCTAGAGCGCTGGCCTCTTCCGATGATGATGATGATGGCAGCAATAGCGGGTTTGAGAATGGGGAGAAGCTCGATGGTGAAGAAGCTGCCCCTGAGGAAAATTAGGAATCTTAGGCTTTTTCTTTTTTGATTTTTTGTGCGGGACCCTGATCAGTCCTTGTAAATATTTTCGTATATATAAAAGATTTTTTTCTCTTTGACTTGTCTTTATTCTATTTCCTGCCTCGTGAAAATTCTATTTCATTCATGCCTTCATGCCTTATGGAGATTTTGCTCACAAGTTTGGGACTTTAGGCAACTAGACCGAAGTCGGACCAGTGTAGTCTTTAAAATCGAGTGGGTACTTTCTCGAACTCGAAGTAGAGTGACCCATAGGTTTTAGTTGAGTAAGGACGATTTCTCGAACTCAAAAAATAAAATGGCCCTTAGGCTCTTGAATTAAAAGAATGGCTTTTCCCTTTTTCGGCTTGAAAAATTAATCATAAAAATTTGTCATGCCTTAGCACGAGATAAATTTGTACCCATTAGGTTTTTCGAAGATTGGTGTTATCGAAATCCATTACTTTGTTATGCCTTAGCAAAATTGTCCGAGAGTTCGAATAATTCGATACCCTTTAGGGTTTTTCGAGGGTCGATATTATCGAGACCCTTAGTAATTTAGCTGAGGGTTGCCTTTTTTAACCGATTTATGAGAATATTTGAAGGCCTGTTTTATAACGGAATTCGGACGTCTCCGAACCGTGTTAATTTGGCTGTAGCCTTTAGTTTGGGATTTTCCCCTTAGGCTTGTTTCCCTGTTATACTTCGAACTCGTTCGAAGTGTCAGTCCCCGAGTGGGGTGGCCGTGGCCGTGGCCTATAAAATCGAGGATTGCCTTTTTAAGGTCTTACGATTTCGAGGTTTAGTAATTCGATAATGTCAATTGTTTGGACGGCAGTCCCCGAATATAGGGTAAATTGTTTGAACTTCAGTTGTGATCGGCCCTTAAGCCAGTTTTCACAATAGATCATAAGTATGAAATTGTAAAGTATAAATTTCTCTAAGGCATGGAACATCTAGTAAGGAAAAATACTTCTTTCAATAGATTATACATGCATACATATTTTTCCATTAGGGCTCGAGTAATCTACATGGACACGATTCATTTGACTATTTGGTCTTTTACCTATCGAGACCCTGTCGACACGAAGTATTTTCCTTGTAACTATCCGCATGTGATGCCCCCTAGTATTCGAGGTTGATTGTAAAGGAGCCTCGGATATTGTTGAATTGCTCGAAGTTAGCACGAACAATGGTTGCCTCGTTTAAAAACCTCGCCAGAAAAACCCATTTGGGACAAAAACCGGTCTAAGGGAAAAAGAGTGCAATGGTGCTGTCAGACCTAAGGACTTTGTGTTTGAAGAATATCTTGGTGTCTTCGATTAAACACCTGCAAATGGTTAGTATAAAATATAAACGAAAATGGAGAAGGTTGTACCTTAGCAGTAATATCATTTGAGGAGTGATATGTTCCAATTGTTTGGTAATTGTTCGCCGTTCATCGTGCCAAGTTTATAGGATCCCTTTCCGATGATATCGAGGACCTAATACGGTCCCTCCTAGTTTGGGCCAAGTTTTCCTTTGTTTGGGTCTCGAGTATTGAGGGAGACCTTCCTCAGAACCAAGTTCCCGATTTTAAAGTGTCAAAGATTGGCTCTTCGATTGTAGTACCTTTCGATCCGCTATTTTTGTGCGGCCATTCGAACGAGGGAGGCTTCCCATTTTTCATCTAGCAATTCGAGACTTGTATTCATAGCCTCATGATTTGACTCTTCCATTGCATATCGAAACCTGATGCTAGGTTCCCCGACTGCAACCGGGATCAGAGCTTCGGTGCCATATACTAAAGAGAACGGTGTTGCCCGGTACTGGATTTTGACATTGTTCGATACGCCCAAAGGACTTCGGGCAATATTTCTCTCTATTTTCCCTTAGCTTCGTTCAATCTTTTCTTTACATTTTGAATGATGGTCTTGTTTGTCGATTCGGCCTGTCTATTCCCACTAGGATGATATGGCGTCAACAGGATCCTTTTTATTTTGTGATCTTCAAGAAACTTTGTCACTTTGCTGCCGATTAGTTGCTTTCCATTGTCGCATACGATATCGACAGGCATCTCGAATCGGCATATAATGTGGTCCCAGATGAATTCTATGACTTCTTTCTCTTTAATTTTCTCGAAAGCCTGTGCTTCAACCCATTTAGAGAAATAGTCAATCATAAATAAAATAAATTTAGCTTTACCTGGGGCCGACGGTAGAGGGCCGACGATATCCATTCCCTATTTTATGAATGGCCATGGGGATAAGACTGAGTGGAGTTGCTCTACGGGTTGGTGAATCATCGGCGCATACCTTTGACATTTGTCGCACTTTCGAACAAACTCTTTTGTATCCTTTTCAATATCGGCCCAATAATATCCTGCTATGATGACTTTGTGAACGAATTATTCGGCACCAGAATGATTTCTGCAGGTGCCCTCATGGATTTCTCGTAGGACGTAGTCGGTATCTCCTGGTCCCAAATATATTACCAATGGTCGATCGAACATCCTTCTATATAGTGTTCCATCTTCGGCCAATATGAATCGTGCGGCCTTTGTACGTAGAGTCCTCGATTTCTTAGGATCCGATGGAAGCTTCCCGTTCTTTAGGTACTCGATATATTTGTTCCTCCAATACCATGTCAGACTTATGGAGTTGATTTTGGCGTGGCCTTCTTCGATTACAGACCTTGAAAGTTGTACGATAGTCCCCGAGCTAATCTCATTGTCTTCGATTAATGACCCCAATTTTGCAAGGGCATCGGCCTCGCTGTTTTATTCTCGAGGCACATGTTGCAAGGTCCATTCTTTAAACCGATGTAGAGTCACTTGTAGTTTGTCCAAGTACCTCTGCATTCGATCTTCTCGAGCCTCGAAGGTTCTGTTGACTTGGTTTACCACAAGCAGGGAGTCACATTTGGCCTCGATGACCTCTGCTCCTAAACCTTTAGCTAGCTCGAGACCTGCAATCATGGCCTAATACTCAGCCTCATTGTTAGCTAACTTGGAGGTTGTGATAGCTTGTCTAATTGTATTACCCGTGGGCGGCTTCAAAATAATGCCTAGCCCGGACCCCTTCACATTCGAAGCACCGTCTGTGAAGAGGGTCCACACCCCCGATGATGTACCAGACTTTAATAATAGTTTCTTTTCAACCTCGGGTACGAGGGCTGGCATAAAGTCGGCCATGAAGTGCGCTAAGATGTGAGACTTGATGGCCGTTCGGGGTCAATACTCGATATCGTACCCACTAATCTCAACAGTCCATTTGGCCAATCGGCTCGAAAGTTTGGGCTTATGCAAAATATTGCAAAGGGGATAAGTAGTCACCATACAGATCGGGTGACACTGAAAATATGATTTTTATTTCCTAGAGGCGCTTATTAGGGAAAGCGCTAATTTTTCTAAGTGTGGGTGCCGGGTCTCGGCCTCACCTAAAGTTCGACTAACATAGTAAATAGGAAATTGCGTACCTTGCTTTTCTCGAACTAGGACCCCACTTATCGCGATTTCCAAGACTGCTAAGTACAAGTAGAGTTGCTCATCCGCTTTCGGAGTATGAAGCAGTGGTGGACTCGAGAGGTACCGCTTTCATTCTTCCAATGCTTGTTAGCATTCCGGGGTCCATGCAAAATTATTCTTCTTTTTGAGCAGTGAGAAGAACCTGTGACTTCTATCTGAAGACCTCGAGATGAATCGGCCTAGGGCGGCTATGCGCCATGTTAATCTTTGTATGACCTTAACATTGTCCACGATTGTGATGTCTTCGATTGCCTTGATCTTATCGGGATTGATTTCGATCCCCCAATTTGATACCATAAAGCTGAGGAACTTGCCCGAGCCGACCCCGAATGCACATTTCTCCGGGTTGAGTTTCATGTAGTATTTCCTTAGTATATTGAAGGTCTCCTTCAAATGTGTCAAATGGTCCTCTGCTCGCAGGGCCTTAATTAGCATAACGTCAATATAAACCTCCATTGATTTACCTATTTGTTCTTTAAACATTCGATTTACTAAGCGTTGATAAGTGGCACCGACATTTTTTAGTTCAAACGGCATGACGTTATAATAATAGGTGTTGTACTTAGTGATGAACGAAGTCTTTTCCTGATCCTCCGAGTTCATTTGTATTAGATTGTACCCGAAGTAGGCATCGAGAAAACTAAGGATCTCGTGGCCGACCATGGCATCGATCATGCGATCGATATTCGGCAGAAGAAAAGAGTCTTTAGGACATGCTTTGTTTAAATCTTTATAGTCTACGCACATTCTAAGTTTATTTCTCTTTTTAGGGACTACAACTACGTTTTCTAACCATTAGAAATATTTTACTTCCCGAATGGATCCAGTTTTGAGAAGTTTGGCTACCTCATCCTTGATGAATGCATGTTTTACCTCGGACCGGGGCCTTCTCTTTTGTTTTACCGGGCGGAACTTCGGGTCCAAGCTCAGTTGATGTGTAGTGATCTCCAGCGGGATCCCTATCATATCTAGGTAGGACACAGTAAAACAATCCATATTACTGATAAGAAATTTAATGAGTTTTTTCCTAAGCTCGGGGGTTAACCCCGTACCTAATATACCTTTCGGTCTAGTAGATGCTCGATCAGTATGACTGGCTCCATCTCTTCGACTTTCGATTTGGTGGCGTCAGAATCCTCGGGGATTATGAAGGATCTAGGGGTCCAGTAGTCATCGTCCTCATCCATTCCCTGCTTCTCCGGCTGAGTCGAGGCTGGTGGCTGTGGTTGCTATTTAGCTTCATATTTTCCTTTGGACTCCGATCCCTTTATTGACAAAAGCGCCGATACCAGTATTACTTAGTCAACCGCGAACATCGCTTTGGCAGCATGTTGTTCCCCACACACCCTTTTTACTCCATCCGGTGATGGGAACTTCAGCATTTGGTGAAGGGTTGAGGGGACCGCCCTCATGATGTGAATCTAGGGTCTTCCGAGCAGTGCGTTGTATCTCATATCGCCCTCGATCACATGGAACTTTGTTTCTTGAATAGTTTCAGCTACATTTACTGGTAGGATGATTTCACCTTTAGTTGTTTCACTCGCCATGTTGAAGCCATTGAGAATCCGAGTTGCGGTTACGATATGATCTTGTAGGCCGAGCTGCTCCACGACCCTCGATCAAATAATATTGGCCGAGCTTCCTGGATCAATTAAAATATATTTAACCTGAATTTTATTCATAAGGATAGAGATTACAAAAGCATCATTGTAGAGTTGTGAGATCCCTTCTGCTTCCTCATCATTGAATGATAAAGTGCCTTATGGCACATAGTCTCGAGTTTGTTTTTCCCTGGTGATTGATACTTTAGTGCATTTGAACACGGGCCATTATGGAATATCGACCCCACCAACGATTATGTGAATCACGTGTTGTGGTTCTTCCTGCTCATTTTTCCTGTTTGCATCCCTGTCTCTAAAATGGTTTTTAGCTCGGTCGCTCAAGAATTCTCGAAGGTGACCCTCGTTGAATAGATGGGCCACCTCCTCCCTTAGTTGTTTGCAGTCTTCTGTTCTATGACCATGTGTACCATGGTATTTGCATATTTGATTGGGGTTTCTTTAGGATGGATCGGTTTGTAGGGGTCTGGGCCATCTAGTATCTCTGATTCTCCCAATGGCTGACACAATACCTGATGCGTCGATGCTGAAGTTGTATTCTGATAATCGTGGTGCTTCTCTGGGATCGGCATGTTTATCGAAGCTACTTTTTCTCATGAGCCCTCGAGAGTTCCGTTCTCGATCGTTCCTTCGATCATTTCATATGGGATTGCATCCTGGGCCGCTGTTTCTACGATCTATGTTGTATGGTTGATACCAATCTCTGTTCGACCGGGGTTCTCTGTCAATATCGCTTTGAGTTCTGCTAACGGGCCTATTTGGATGAACCGAACTGGAAGGGGTCCCAAATAGATCATCCTCGACCCTGATCTTTGACTGGTACCGATTATGTACATCGGCCCAGGTTACCGCTGGATATTCAATTAAATTCTGCTTTAGCTGTCGTGATGCCACCAAACTTCGTTCGTTCAATTCTTGAGTAAAGGCTTGAACAGCCCAATCGTCTGTGACCGGTGGTAGTTCCATGCGTTCTATTTGAAACCGAGATATAAATTCCCTCAACATTTCGTTGTCTTTTTGTTTCACTTTGAAGAGGTCTGACTTCCTCGTCGCAACCTTTATTGCTCTGGCATGTGCCTTTACTAAGGAGTCTGCAAGCATGGCGAAGGAATCGATGGAATTAGGCGGCAAATTGTGGTACCATATCATTGCTCCTTTCGACAAGGTTTCTCCAAATGTTTTCAATAGAACAGATTCAATTCCATCCTCTTCCAAGTCATTCCCTTTTATTGCGCATGTATAAGAAGTGACATGCTCATTATGGTCGGTGGTCCCATTGTACTTAGGAATTTCTGGCATTTGAAATTTCTTCGAAATGGGTTTCGGAGCCGCACTTGGAGGGAAAGGATTCTGTACGAATTTCTCTGAATCCATACCCTTTAGAATCGGCGGTGCCCTCGGTATTTGGTCAACCCGGGAGTTGTATATCTCTACTTTCTTGTCATTTGCCTCGATTTTATTTTTTCCCGATTCAATCCGTTTAGTGTTCTCCTCGAGCATTTTCATAATGGCGAGGCCAGTCCCCGATTCGTTGGCGTTCGACCTTTCCGGCACATGCTCGGTCCTGCAGACGACTTCTGGTTCGATCCTACTCGGCGTTCGATGCTGATTTTGCAGTTGTGCTATAGCGGGTTGTTGAGCCTGTAACATTTCGAATATTAATTGGAGGCTAACTCTACCATCTTCTCCGCCCTGCGTACCTCGACCACTTGATCGAATTTCCCTGCATATGCTACCTTCTGGATCAACGTCCAAATTTTTATTTTGGGCAACATGTGAACTGACATCAACGGGATTTGCAATTAGTGCTCCCTCGAGGTCAGCCTTAGGCGCCTCGATCCCTGGGGAAACTATATTGTCATTTTTTCCGTGAAATCTGAGGCCGTTGTCACCATGTATAGGCGATGCTTATGAGTTTGACATGCTTATCTTGAAAACAAAGATTCTTAGGAGAACAAGTGTAAAACAGTGTGTGTTATCGGAATCAGTATTAAGAAATCACTATTATCCTCGGCCCCACGGTGGGCGCCAAACTGTTTACCCTTAAAATTAGATAATAATTAAACTTATAATGTGGCTCTAAGGACATGTGATTTCACTTAATATCAATTGATAAATATGAAAATTAATAACAGAAATGAACTATAAAGTAAAGCAAACCAGTGTTAGAATGGAACTCAGCCCTCGAGTTTGGATACCCTCGAACTAGTTGATGCAAGAACAATTAAAATATAACAAGCTGATGAACAATAGTATAAACGAGAAAGAGAATTATATTGCTTTGATATCTGTGAACAATGTGTGTTACAAATGATTAGAACCCCCCTTTAAATAGTAGAGGAATTTCACTTATGGTATAATTCTAATTACAGAAGAAAATCACATGATTAGCTAATTAACTGTTTCTGATTTGATCCGTTCCGAGATTTACGCCATGATTCTCGACCAGTTACAGATATCTCGCCTTTCTGTTATTGTGCTATCTCCGATCTTGCTTGATGTCTGTCTTATTTGGCTTCGATCGCTACTAGCCTCGATCTCGATAGGTACCTCGATTCTGAATTCGGTACCTTATCCTCGTGATTTAGTCTGTTCCGTTATGATGCCGTTTTTTGATGCAACCTCTCGGTCTCGGTCAAATTTAACCGTATACACAACTTTCAATTAGTTTTCCAACACCAGATATAATTATGAGTTTATGATGGATTCTTACGATTTGAATGATATGATGATGCCAAAGGTGTCATTTATGGTATATAAAATATTTTAGGAGTAATCATAGATAACTGAGAGGATAATCGAACATGCGGATTCGATACAAAGAAACCATGTATGCCGGTATGGGGTCATAGAATGGAAGCTATGTTTACCACTACGCATCAGTGAGAATGTTTAATGGAATATAGATCATCTAAATTGATTTTAATGATTAACAAACGTTTGCAAAAGAATCATGTTGCTCGAAGACTACTGATCTAAAGCTGAAGATCGTCTCCTAGTGCAAGTTGGTTTAAAAAAAATAATTTTTAATAATAAAAAGATTTTGTTCGTGGACTAAAAGAAAAATATTGGCTGAAGAAATTTTTGTTCAACATGGAATAATTAATCATTGGAAAACTTACATAAAAAGAAAGATATGTGAAAAAGTTAGTTAAGGAAACCAAAACAAAATCCTTTTAGGATTTCTTTTCCTTAAGGAAGTGACCGAATTGCTTTAGGTCTTGGAACTAAACTTGAAAAAGAATTACGGACAACCTCACTCCTATAAAAAGTATCATATTATTTTTATTCAAGACTACCGTTATTTCGTACAAATATAGAATTTGTTCAAGGCAAATAGTAAATCATAGCAAGAAGGTGTGTTCATAGATTCAAGTTGATCAACTAAAGAACATGCTCTAGAAGACGAAAATGCTAAAGTTCTTTAGTTATTTAGGTTGAATTAATTGTTCTTGAGTTGTAACCTATTTGCTTTTAAAGAAGTATACACTACAAGAAATTCGACAAAACCCGACCACGGTCGACCGAACGATTTTGGTCGGTCAAAAAACCGGCCGATAAACCGACCGACGTCGGTCGATTTTTTAAAATATTTTATGTTTTAATTTTTTTTTATGAAACCGACCAACTTTGGTCGGTTTTCTTTGGCGCAAAAATGCGAGAAACTATTTTTACGTCACCAGTCGGTTATTTTCGTGCGAGAATGTAATTAAAGAATATAAATGAAATAAAAGACAGTCTTAAAATAAAATATACCAATGATCTAATGGTAGAATAGTATCCTTCAACAGTACAGACCCCGGTTCGATTCCCAGATGGTGAATTTTTTAATTACATAATTAAAATACCGACCGACTTCGGTTGTTTTTTGGCAATTTTTTCTTTTTTGAAATTTAATTGATCGATCGAAATCGATCGAAAAATACCGACCAAAGTCGGTCGGTTAGCTCTATCGACCTTACGATTACCGACTGCCGTGAATCGGCCGGTTTTCGGTCGATTTTTGCCAATTACCGACCAACATCGGTCGGTTTTGGCGATCGGTTTTCCCCGATTTTTTAGTTGTGGTAACAATAGGTTAGCATAAACTTTGTGTTTTTATTTAACTTTCTAGACTTGAGTTAGTTTGGAAAGGGGTAGCTACAATTGAGTTGATTATTGGAAAGATACTAGATTTAATCTACTTGGTTATTGAGTTGTAACCTAAAATCTCTCTTTGAAGTTAGTAAAGTTTTGAAGGAAAATCCTAGACGGGTAGGTTGTGCTTTTTACTCTCTTGAGTAAGGAGATTTTTCACGTAAAATTATTATCACAACCCAAAATCCATAATAGGTCGCGATGGCACCTAATGCCGCTGTTAGGCAAGCCCACAAGTGAAACTACTATTTATTTACCCTTTTTAACATTTACAGCAAAAGTTTTCCTTTTAAAAGAACAAAAATAAGTAAGATCTTATGCAACCATACATACTCTTTTCTTAACAAAATACCAACATAATAAGTACATCCACTATGGTGATTAAAATGATAAGTACACTAGTACATAAATATTAAAAGTCCCCAAATTTCGGCGCCGCAAGTACATGAGCAATCTAGAGAATATACAAAACTAATACAACTAATGTCTGAAAGTGATAGACAGAAATAATAAACAAGGTATAGGGAGACTCTGGTTCTGTAGATCGTAGCAAGACAAGCAGATCACCACTAAGTCTCCGTAGATGATCGACTATGCGCCCGCGTGACCACTGGTAGCACCTGTCTCAGTACCTGCACATTCATTGCAGAAGTGTAGTGTGAGTACGAAAAATAACGCGTACTCAGTAAGTATCTAGTCTAACCTCGAAGAAATAGTGACGAGGGGTCGACTTGACACTTATTAGAGGTCCAATAATAATATAAATATATAATGTAGACATGATGAGTGTACAACAAGTATCAATAAATCAAATAAAAATAACTACAGTAAATCCGCTCATGAGTCTATATCAAATCACTAAACATATCATAATCGGCCGTGAAGGCGCTAACTCAATTATTACCAAACCAAATCCAGTTCCGATTATTAAGCACGAAGCTGCCGAGACAACAGACCGATCCTATAGGAATAGTGGTACTCAGTACTGCCGAGGCAACGACCCAATCCCATAAGAATAGTGTTACCAACCTGCCGAGGCGAACAACCCGATCCCATAAGAGTAGTATTACCATACTGCTGATGCGAATGACCCGATCTCATAAGAGTAATTTATTTCACTACCGAGGCGAATGGCCCAATCCCATAAGAGTAGAGAAATTTACCTCGCTCGTGAAAATACTTGCGAGATGAGAAGACACGGATTTATAGTTTATCGAGTTTTTCCCAATTTTCTAAAGAAAGAGACTAAGTCGATATCTCTAATTAATATCCACAATCTCAGTCCTAATCAAGACAATTAATACACATGATAAAATAGCATAATTAAAGGCATGATGTGATTCTAAGTCTACCCGGACATATCATGAATATAACTACATACGGACTCTCATCATCTCATGCATACTTAGCTCCCCACAACAAATAGTACACAACAATTAATACACCTAAGGGGATAGTTCTCTCTTACAAGGTTAGGCAAGAGACTTACCTTGGTTCCAAGTCCTCAATCCCGCTCTTCAACCTCACTAGAACTCCTCAAACAATGTCGAGGACTCCAAAACTAACCAAAAGTCGTATAAACTAATAAATATATGCTCAAAAGTTTATGATTTAGATATTAGAGTAATTATCCAACCCAATTTTGAAGATTCCTAAAATTTACGCTCGGGCCCACATGCCCGGATTCAGAAAATCTTCGAATATAAATGTTACTCATAACCTCACGAACTCAAATATATAATTTATTCCTAATTACATAATCAATTTTGTGGTCAAATCTTATTTTTATCAAACCCTATATTACAACAAAATCTCATAATTTTTCCCTTAATTTCATGTTTAATCTACCCACAATTCGTGTATTTAACTTAAGTATTGATAATAATCACTTACCTCTTGATGTTGATGAAAATCCCCCACAAAATGCTCTCTAACTCGCCCAAGACCAAGTGAAAAATGAAGGAAAAGAGGATAAGTCATGTAATAAAAACCAAGTCTGCCCAGTGATTTCTTCTTCGCGATCAGTGAAGCCCTTCTTCGCGAATGCGAGGTCAGTCTCACGATCGTTAAGGCTTGCCCAGCCTCAGCTTCGCGAATGCGGTCAGTCCTTTGCGAACGCGAAGAGCAAACGCAATGACCTCCCCCTCGCCCCAGGCCCTTTGTTCTACGCGAAAGCTACCTGTCCTAAACCTTCGCGAATGCAGCCCCATGGACGCGAACGCAAAGGGAGAAAATGCACAGTCCCCAATTCCTTCTCTGCGAACGCGACTCCACCTCCGCATTCGCGAAGAAGGAAACGAGAACCAGCATTATCAGATTTTTAGACTTAGCTCCGGGTGGTCCGAAATTCACCCGAGCCACACGGGACCCCGACCAATCATACCAACAAGTCCATAAACATAATACATACCTGCTCAAACTCTCAAAATACGTAAAACAACATCGAAAAAAGAATCGTACCTCAAAACCAACTTGAATCAACTTATGAATTTCAAAGTTTTCAATTAGCTCCGAACGCGTCGAATCATACTTAGACTACTCGAAATGACACCAAATTTTGCGTACAAGTTATAAATCACCATACGAAACTACTCTCAGGCTCGAAATCTCAAACGGACCTCGATAACACCAAAGTCTACTCCAAACCAAATTTAAAGAACTAGAAAATTTTCAATGAACTAACTTTCCACATTAAGCGCCGCAACGCTCCCGGGTTACCCGAACTCTGATCTGAACATACGTCCAAGTCTGAAATCATCATACGAACCTATTAGAATCTTTAAATATCGGTTCCGGGTTCCGGGGTCGTTTACTCAAAATATTGACTCAAGTCAAACTTGGCCACCTTAAGCCAGTATTAAGGAACTAAGTGTTCCGATTTAAATTCGAACCCTTCCAAACCTAAATCAACCATCCCCGCAAGTCATAAAATAGTAAAAACACATACGGAGAGTCTTAATTAGGAGAGCGAGGATCTCGCAAGCAAAACGATCGATCGGGTCGTTACAATTATTGTGTTCTTTACATTTCTCACTAACATCTCTATCTACCATAACTAACGTCAAAAGGCTTCTTTAGAGATGATGGCTATAGAACTAAAGGGACAATCGGGGAGAATTTTTTATAAAATTGAAGAGCTTTCTCAATGTTGGATCCAACTCGTCAAAATAATTCAGTACAATAATTGCTTTGTGGAAATTCAAAAGCCATGAAACAAATTCTTACAACTGACTTTTTTAAAGAAACAAGATGTTCATTTTGTATAATTCATAAAACAATGACCTGTATACTAAAGCTTTTGCGGTCATCCAGAGCAGATGGTTGGTCTCGTCATTAAGATTTTATTATTCCTCCATGTAGTTTTGAGAAATTATACAAGTTGTCTAGAGTGAGCATTGGTGTCTTATACAATTCTCTTGAAGCAGTAGCTGCAGCAGGAATTTATGCAGTTACCCAAGAAAGAAGGTCCTTTGGCTTCAAATTTAGCATTTTGTTTCACAATTTGAGCTTTATCAGCCTCGAATGATTCATCTTCTTTATCAATCCTGAAGCTTGAAAAGAAATACATAAGCTTTGTTTCTACTAGCCACAAGTATATTGACAATGTCAGAAGGTTTATTTTTACTGGCTACAAAAAGCATAAACACGTGAAATGCATCTAGCTAAATGTTCTTGCTAGAATCTCTGAAAAGATTTATCAAAATCCTTAAATTATCCTTTGAAGTGATACAACATGTCATCACAACAGAATTTGATTCATTAAATAAAATATCTTCTAACAGATTCCAAAAGCTTTGCATTACATTCGATGAAGATCCTGTCATAATTTTCGAAAAGGAATTTAACAACTGTAGACTTGTGCCTGGTCATAAGCTTCTTAAAAATCGTTATAGTATCTGTACCGACATCAAATTCTAGGATTTGCATGTAGTCAACAATCTTTTTCAGATTCTCAGACTTCAACACATATCTTGCAATAACCTGATGTCAAATGTGCTCCCTCAACATTCATCTGTAATGCAAAGCAAGACCTGGATTGTCATACTCAGACACCAAATGATCCATAAGGTCTGTGGGTGCTTCTAATTAATAAGAAGCAACCAAGCATGAATTAACCGGTAGTATTTTTATGTTTGCTATAATTTGAGTGGCATGTTTCCTCCAAGATCATTACTGTCATACAAGATTTTTATCTCATGTATAAGAGAATCTAAATCTTGTATCTTCTCGAAATGCTTGAGATAAATATTATCGCCAAAGAAATCAAGGGAGGGTAGCAAGAATGTTGCCCGATGAACAACATCAAGGGGAACCTTAGGAGGCTTAGTCTTGGATTTGACATAGGTGTAATCCAATGTCTTGGTAAATAACTTCTTCAAATTACCTGAAGATTGTTTCATAGCCTTGTGAAACCTTTTCCCTTTATCTAATCTTGAGGTCTTATCAGTATTTTGTATCGCCGGTATCGGCATTGTGGTTCAATTGTCGCTGATATCGGCATTGTAGTTCACTCGTCAGTGACGGTGCAAGAATGGAATTGTTTGCAAATTGGGTGAGATAATGCAAAGCTCATTTGTGTTCTAGTATAATAAGAAAACATCATCCTACGAGGAAAAGGAAAAAAGACTTTTATTATATAAAAAATTGAATAAAATTGAATTATTAAAAAATATTAGTATAGTTTATAGTGGTTCCTCGTTGAAAAGAAGCACACTAGTGCAACAATGAATAAGGTCCAGCGGGCTAAGAAGCAATCCAATGGATGAATACTTTCTCAACCACCTAGTAAGAAAACAAAGGAGAACATATTTAAAGTCAAGAAAGCTTCACTCCTGCTTTCTCCAGATAACAAAGTGCAATTATTTTCAACAATCTTTAAAACGATCAAAAAATAACCTAACCCAATTTATAAATCAAAGCAAAAAGTTGAAAATAGATAAAGTGCATTGTACGGAAGAGGCAGTAGTAATCGAAATTTGAATTAGATTAAGTGTCTTAATTATATTAGGAGTATTGTCTAAACCAAAAGTTTGGATTAGATTAAGTGTGTTACTTACAGATAATTACTAAAATGTTTCTTATGTTGTTGATTATTCCTCACTATTATCAAATATTATTATAAATGCTTCTCTCTTCCCAAGCCTTGAAGAAAAAACTTCAATTCCTTAATTGTGTTTTCATAGCTTTTACTCAGTCAGAATAATTTAAGTTAAATTCAAAAATCGTGAAAGAAAAAGACTTGCTTTTGATAGAAGCTTTCTGCGGAAATTAAAGCTTATTTTGCCGGTACTATTGGGCAATCTAAAGAGACAACACTAGAGCCAAGACATGGAGAATCGAACGATTGGAAGTTGTATATGTATCATAAAAAGAAATATATCCATAATTTCATCGAAAATACTTATATGAAATTTCACAATACGAATGGGCCAAAAAAGAAAATAAAAAGATACATGTAATCCCTAACCTAGCTTGAAATAGTGCACACATTGCACCTAAGTGCTCCCTAATTTATTATTAGAAAGCAAACAGTTATATAAATAGTCTAAGAAGGAGTATATGGGTGCGCTTGAACTCATACCCCTCAATGAGAATCCGCCCCTGAGTACACCCACTCAACATGTAATATTAGCCGCTATTCTGTGGTCTATCAAAAATGAAATCATAAAATAAAGAAACTGTAATGTGTTCAATGAAGAACCCCCAAACTGCAAACCTAAGGAGTAGAATTGAAGAATTACTCCTGAACAATATAGCAATTAAGAAGAATCGAGAGATTGAGAGAGAGAGAGAGCGATTGATATTATTTCATAAGAATCAAATCAATGAATGCCAATTACATATGAAAGGATATTATATTCAGCTAATTCCCTAACCACCGTTAACTAACTTTCAACAACTTTTATTCCTTCTAACCAACTAACTAACTCTTTTGTCCTCAATGACTAACAGGTCCCCTCATCTTTTCTTTTATACACTTAGGTTCCATATTACAATTAGCGTGTAACAATTCCTCCCCCTCCCCCTTCAAGAGTCTTTGTCCTCAAGGATAATATCTAGAAATTGCTGTAGAAATGTGTGAACATCCAACCACGTATTGTCTTCAATGGGACAGTCAAACTATTTCACTAGGATTTGTGTGAGCACCCTCGGACCCTTTTGTAATTTTCTGGAGTCCACTATGGCTTCAGGCTCTAGAACAATATGACCATGAGATGATAAAGCCATAGGTAAATCTGGAACTGTAGGCTTGTCACCAATGTGTTATTTCAGCTCTGATACATGAAACGTATTGTGGATCTTGGCATGCACTGGCAATTCTAGTTAGTAGGCTACTATCCCAACCTTCTTTAGAACCTTTAATGACCCAAAATACTTGGGGCTCAACTTGTAATACGAGTGCCCCTTTAATGAAAGCTGTCTATATGGGTGCAATTTGACAAACACCATGTCTCCTTCTTCAATGACCTGGGAGATCTTTTCTTGTCATCTTGTTCCCTCATCCTGGATTGAGCCAATTGCAAGTGGTGTTTAAGAAGCCTGATATTGCTCTCCCTGGCCTGCAAACTTCTGTCGACCTCCTCATCTAGTGAGCTATGTGCCACATAAGGTATACGAATGGGTGGTTTTTGACCATATACCACTTCAAACGTCATCTTAATGGAAGAATGGAAAGTGGTGTTATACCATCACTCAGGAAGGGAAAGCCATTGTACCCATTCCTTAAGCATGACATTGCACATACACCTAAGGTAGCATTCCACACACTTGTTCATTGCATCAATTTGACCATTAGACTGAGGATGGTAAGCTGAAGAATGGTGAAGTTGAACCCCTTGAGCTTCAAATAGAGCTTGCCAGAACTTGCTCAAAAAGATGACATTCGTGTCACTAACAATGGTCTGTGGCAACCCGTGCAATTTATAGATGTTGTTTAGAAAGAGTTGTGCTACTGATGAGGCAGTGTAAGGGTGCACCAAGCTTATGAAATGAGCATACTTACTCAACATGTCAACAACCACTAAAATCGCTGATTTATTATGAGACTTAGGGAGTCCTTCTATAAAATCTAAGCTGATATCCTGCCAAATTTTCTCTGGAATAGGGAGTGGTTGCAGCAAGCCTGGGTAGTTCACATTCTCCCCCTTGCACTCTTGACAAGTGGCACACTGTTTGACATATCCAAACACATCAGTTTTTTATTTCTCCATTAATAGAATTAGTTGATCATATGTAAGGTGGCAGCCATGCTAGAGAGGCCCCTATAGCACTGTCATGGAAATCTTTTAGAATGTCTTACCTAAGAGTAATGTCAACACCCACTACAATTTTGCCTTTTATATACAAGACCCCACCTCTCAACATGTATACCAGATAAGATAATGGTTGTTCTTCCAACTGAGTGATCACTAACTTCAGGTGAGCATCATTATTATAAGAAGCTTTAACTTTATCCAGGAAATCAGAAGTGACAGTGGATAGAGTTAATAACTAAGCCACAGTTAATAACTGAACCCCAACTACTAGACTCCTATATTTTCCTCCCCTTTTTTTACAGTATAGTGTAGTCATAGCCTATCAGCCTTGCCACCCACTTTTGCTGACTAGGAGAGGATATTCTTTGTTCCAATAAGTACTTTAGAGGTTAATGATTTGTTTTGATTCCAACGTGCCTTCCAATGAGGTAAGGTTTCCGCTTATCAATAGTTGCCGCAATGACCAACATTTCTTTCTCATATACGGAGAGTGTTGTACGTTTAGAACTTAGTGCCATGCTCATATAAGCTATAGGATTTTCAACTTGCGTCAGTACAGCTCCAATCCCATGCCCACACATATCTATATCAATTACAAACTCCTTTGTGAAGTCTGGAAGGGCCAGCACAAGAGTGAAAGTCATAACTAGCTTCAGTCCTTCAAATGCTTCAGCAGCCTTATGTGACCAGTCAAACTTATATTTTCTCAATAAGTTAGTTAGCGGTCTAGCTAGGACTACATACCCTTTAACAAATCTCTTGTAATATCCAGTGAGTTCTTTGACACTTTTAGGTGTTGTCCAATCTCTCATAGTTTTTTGTTTTGCTAGGATTAACAGTGAAGCCTTCTTGAGTAATGATGTGGCCTAGGTAATCCACTGCAGTCTTCCCAAAGGTACATTTACTTAGCTTCAAAGACAAAATATTCTCCTATAGGATTTTGAAAGTCTGCTCCAAGTGTAGTAAGAGCTCAGACCAAGTGGTGTTATAGATGCGGATATCATCAAATAAGACTAATATGAATTTTCTCAGATGTGGTTGGAATATCTTGTTCATCATACTTTTAAATGTAGAGGGGCCACTGGGTAAACCAAAGGGCATGACCACAAAATGCATAATGGACATGGTGTGATCTAAATGATGCCTTTTCTATGTCATTTTCAGCCATTCTGATCTGGTGATAGCCAGATCTAAGATCCAACTTAGAGAAGTATTTGGACCCCCCTAATTCATCCAGTAACTTCTCTATAACTAGTATTGGAAATTTGTCCTTGACATTGCAATTATTCAATTGTCGATAATCGATGCAAAGTCTCCAGCTGCCATATTTCTTTTTAACCATCACAATAGTTGAAGAGTAGGAGCTTACACTTGGTCTAATGATCCTAGATCTCAACATTTCATCGATCATTCTCCCTGTTTCATTCTTCTGGCTGGCAGGGTATCTATAAGGTCTGACATTGATTGGAGATGTTCCTTCTTTCAGGACTATCCTGTGATTATGATCTTTGTGAGGAGGTAAGGCAGTAGGGACCTCAAAAAGAGAAGAGTAGGTGTTCAGTAGTTCCTGCAAGTCATCAGGAATTTCCAATTGTTGTGACTGTATGTTGATGGTCTGCATAGTGCTCTGTTGGTGACTGGGATGCACAAATGTTGAGAACATCATGCTTAATTGAGCATATTTAATGAGAACCTTCTGCATTTTTTGGTTAGTCACCATCTTAGTCTCTCTTGGTTGACTACCCCTCACTGATATCTTTTTTCCCCCAATTTGGAATTCCATTTTTTGCTGCCTGAAATTCCACTTGATGTATCCTAATGTTATAAGCCATTGTATGCCCAAGACAACATCTGCACCTCCCAGTGGCATAAGTGGCATAAGCTAATTAGTATTAAGTAAAATTACGTGTCCTTAGAACCACATCATAAGTTTAATTGTTATCCAATTTTAAGGGTAAAAAGTTTGGCGCCCACCATGGGGCCAAGGATAATAGTGATTGCTTAATACTAATTCCTATAACACACACTGCTTTACACTTGTTCTCGTAAGAATCTTTGTTTTGAGGATAAACATGTCAAACTCACAAGCAGCGCCTACACATGGTGACAACGACCTCGAATTTCAAGGGGAAGATGAAAATATAGCTTCCCCAGAGATCAAGGTGCCTCAAGCTGACCTCGAGGAAGCACCAATTGCAAATCCCGTCGATGTTAGTTCACATGTCACCCTAAATGCAAGTTTGGGCGTTGATACCGAAGGTAGCGTACGCAGGGAAGTTCGATCGTGTGGTCGAGGTACGCAAGGTAGAGAAGATGGTGGAGTTAGCCTCCAATTGATATTCGAAATGTTATAGGCTCAACAAGCTTCTATAGCACAACTACAAAATCAGCACCGAACACCGAGTAGGATCGAACCAGAAGTCGTCCACAGGACCGAGCCTGTGCCGGAAAGGTCGAATCCCAACGAATCGGGAACTGACCCCGCCATTATGAAAATGCTCGAGGAGCTCACTAAATGAATTGAATCGTGAGAAAAGAAAATCAGGCAAAATGACAAGAAAGTAGAGACATATAACTCCCGGGTTGACCAAATACCGGGAGCACCGCCGATTCTAAAGGGTATGGATTCAAAGAAATTCTTACAAAAGTCGTTCCCTCCAAGTGAACCCATTCTGAAGAAATTCCGAATGCCAGCAATTCCTAAGTACAATGGGACCACCGACCCTAATGAGTATGTCACTTCTTATACATGCGCAATAAAAGGGAATGACTTGCAAGACGACGAGATTGAATATGTTCTACTTAAGAAATTTGGAGAGACCTTGTCGAAAGGAGAAATGATATGGTACCATAATTTGCCGCCTAATTCTATCGATGCCTTCCTCATGCTTGCAGAATCCTTCGTAAAGGCACATGCCAGAGCAATAAAGGTTGCGACTAGGACGACAGACCTCTTCAAGGTGAAATAAAAAGACAACAAAATGTTGAGAGAATTCGTATCTCGGTTCCAGATGGAACGCATGGAACTACCACCGGTTATAGACGATTGGGCTATTCGAGCCTTTACTCAAGGTCTGAACGAACGAAGTTCGGTGGCATCACGATAACTAAAGAATAATTTAATTGAATATCTAGTGGTAACTTGGGCCGATGTACATAATCGGTACCAGTTAAAGATCAAGGTCGAAGATGATCAATTGGGGACCCCTTATGGTTTCGTTTATCCAAGCAGGCCCGTCGGCAGAACTCAAAAGGATATCGACAGAGAACCCCGGTCGAACAGAGATCGGTATTAACCATAAAACGCAGACCATAGAAACATCGGCCCAGGATGCAATCCCATTCAAAATGATCGAAGGAACGATAGAGGACAAAGATCTCGAGGGCTCATGAGCAAAAGTGGCTTCGATAAACATGCTGATCCCACAGAAGCACAACGATTATCAGAATACAACTTCAACATCGACGCATCAGGTATTGTGTCAGCCATTGGGAGAATCAAAGATACTAGATGGCCCAGACCCCTACAAACTGATCCATCCCAAAGAAACCCCAATCAAATATGCAAATACAACGGTACACATGGTCATAGAACTAAAGACTACAGACAACTAAGGGAGAAGGTGGCCCGCCTATTCAACGAGGGTCACCTTCAAGAATTCTTAAGCGACCGAGCAAAAAACCATTTCAGAGACAGGAATGCAAATAGTAAATATGAGCAGGAAGAACCACAGCACGTGATTCACATAATCGTTGGTGGGGTCGATATTCCACAAGGTCCTGTGTTCAAACGCACTAAAGTATCTATCACCAGAGAAAAATGGACTTGAGACTATATGCTAGAAGGAACTTTTTCATTCAATGATGAGGAAGCAAAAGAGATCTTACAACCCCACAATGATACTTTAGTAATCTCCATCCTTATGAATAAAATTCAGGTTAAATGTGTTTTGATTGATCCAGGAAGCTCGACCAACATTATTCGATCAAGGCTCGTGGAGCAGCTCGGCCTACAAGTTCAAATCGTACCCGCAACTCAAATTTTCAATGGCTTCAACATGGTGAGTGAAACAACTAAAGGTGAAATTATCCTACCAGTAAATGTAGCTGGAACTATTCAAAAAACAAAGTTCCATGTGATCGAGGGCGATATGAGATACAACGTATTGCTCGAAAGACCCTGGATTCACAACATGGGGGCGGTCCCCTCAACCCTTCACAAAATACTGAAGTTCCTAATACCAGATAGAGTAAACACGGTGTATGGGGAACAACATGCTGCCAAAGAGATGTTTGCGGTCGACGAAGTAATACCGGTATCGGCGCTTTTGTTAACAAAGGGATCGGAGTCCAAAGGAAAACAGGAAGCTAAATAGCAACCACAGCCACCGGCCTCGATTCAGTCGGAGAAGCAGGGAACGGACGAGGACGATGACTACTGGATCCCTTGATCCTTCATAATTCCCGAGGATTCCGACGCCACCAAATCGACAGTCGAAGAGCTGGAGCAAGTCATACTAATCGTGAATCTACCCGATCGAAAGATATACCTGGGTACGGGGTTAACCCCCGAGCTCAGGGAAAAACTCATTAAATTTCTTATCAATAATATAGATTGTTTTACTTGGTCCCACCTAGATATGATAGGGATCCCGTCGGAGATCACTACACATCGACTGAGCTTGGATCCGAAGTTTCGCCCTGTAAAACAAAAGAGAAAGCCCCAGTCCGAGGAAAAACATGCATTCATCAAGGACGAGGTAGCCAAACTTCTCAAAATAAGATCCATTCGGGAGGTAAAATATCTTGAATGGTTAGCAAATGTAGTCGTATTCCCTAAAAAGGGAAATAAACTTAGAATGTGCATAGACTATAAATATTTAAACCAAGCATGTCCTAAAGACTCTTTTCCTTTGCCGAATATCGATCGCATGATCGATGCCACAACCGGCCACGAGATCCTTAGTTTTCTCGATGCCTACTTCGGGTACAATCAAATACAAATGAACCCAGAGGATCAAGAAAATACTTCGTTCATCACTAAGTACGACACCTATTGTTATAATGTAATGTCGTTTGGACTAAACAATACTGATGTCACTTATCAACACTTAGTAAATCGAATGTTTGAAGAACAAATAGCTAAATCAATGGAGGTTTATATTGATGATATGCTAGTTAAGTCTCTGCGAGCAGAGTACCATTTGACACATTTGCAGGAGACCTTCAATATACTAAGGAAATACTACATGAAACTCAACCCGGAGAAATGTGCATTCGGGGTCGGCTCGGGCAAGTTCCTCGGCTTTATGGTATCAAATCGGGGGATTAAAATCAACCCCGATAAGATCAAGGAAATCGAAGACATCACAGTCGTGGACAATGTTAAGGTCGTACAATGATTAACAGGGCGCATAGCCACCCTAGGTCGATTCATCTCGAGGTCTTCAGATAGAAGTCACCGGTTTTTCTCACTGCTAAAAAAGAAGAACAATTTTGCATGGACCCTGAAATGCCAACAAGCATTGGAAGAATTAAAGAGGTGCCTCTCGAGCCCGCCACTGCTTCATACTCTGAAAAAGGACGAGCAACTCTACTTGTACTTAGCAGTCTCGAAAATAGCGGTAAGTGGGGTGCTAGTTCAAGAATATCAAGGTACGCAATTTCCTATTTACTATGTTAGTCGAACTTTAGGAGAGGCCGAGACATGGTACCCACACTTAGAAAAATTAATGCTTGCTCTAATAAGCGCCTCTAGGAAATTAAAACCATATTTTTAGTGTTAGCCGATCTGTGTGGTGACTACTTATCCCCTTTGCAATATTTTGCATAAGCCCGAACTTTCAGGCCGATTGGCCAAATGGGCCGTCGAGATTAGTGGGTACGATATCAAATATTGATCCCGAACGACCATCTAGTCTCAAATCTTAGCGGACTTCATGGCCAACGTTATGCCAACCTTCGTACCCGAGGTCGAAAAGGAACTATTATTAAAGTCGGGTACATTATCGGGGGTGTGGACCCTCTTCACAGACGGTGCTTCAAACGTGAAGGGGTCCGGGCTAGGCATCGTTTTGATGCTGCCCACGGGTAATACAATTAGACAAGCTATCAAAACTTCCAAGTTAACTAACAATGAGGCCGAGTATGAGGCCATGGTTGCAGGTCTCGAGCTAGCTAAAGGTTTGGGAGCAGAGGTCATCGAGGCACAATGTGACTCCCTGCTTGTGGTAAACCAAGTCAACAGAACCTTCGAGGTTCGAGAAGATCGAATGCAGAGGTACTTGGACAAACTACAGGTGACTTTACATCGGTTTAAATAATGGACCCTACAGCATATGCATAGAGAATAAAACAGTGAGGCTGATGCCGTCGCAAATTTGGGGTCATCAGTCGAAGACAACGAGATTAGCTCGGGGACTGTCGTACAACTTTCAAGGTCAGTAATCGAAGAAGGCCATGCTGAAATCAACTCCACAAGACTTACCTAGGACTGGAGGAATAAATATATCGAGTACCTAAAGAACGGAAAGCTTCCATCGGATCCTAAGAAATCGAGGACTCTACGTACGAAGGCCACATAATTCACGTTGGCCGAAGATGGAACACTAAATAGAAGGATGTTCGATGGACCATTGGCAATATGTTTGGGACCAAGAGATACAGACTACGTCCTACGAGAAATCCATGAGGGCACCTGGAAAAATCATTCCGGTGCTGAATCATTGGTTTACAAAGTCATCAGAGCAGGATACTATTGGGTTGATATAGAAAAGGATACAAAAGAGTTTGTTAGAAAGTGCGACAAATGTCAAAGGTATGCGCCGACAATTCACCAACCCGGAGAGCAACTCCACTTAGTCTTATCCCCATGGCCATTCATAAAATAGGGAATAGATATCGCCGGCCCTCTACCATCGGCCCCAGGTAAAGCTAAATTTATTTTGTTTATGACTGACTATTTCTCTAAGTGGGTTGAAGCACAGGCTTTCGAGAAAATTAGAGAGAAAGAAGTCATAGACTTCATTTGGGACCATATTATATACCAATTCAGGATGCCTGCCGAGATCGTATGCGAAAATGGAAAGCAATTCGTTGGCAGAAAAAAGTGACAAAGTTTCTCTAAGATCACAAAATAAAAAAGATCCTGTCGAAGCCATATCATCCTAGTGGGAACGGACTAGCCGAATCGACAAACAAGACCATCATTCAAAATCTAAAGAAAAGATTGGACGACGCTAACGGAAAATGGAGAGAAATATTGCCCGAAGTCTTTTGGGCATATCGAACAACGTCAAAATCCAGTACGGGGGAAACACCGTTCTCATTAATATATGGCGTCGGAGCTCTGATCCCGATTAAAGTCGGGAAACCTAGCTTCAGGTTTCGATATGCAACGGAAGAGTCAAATCACGAGGCTATGAATACAAGCCTCGAAGTACTAGATGAAAAACGGGAAGACGCCCTCATTCGAATGGCCGCACAGAAGCAGCGGATCGAAAGATACAACAATCGAAGAGCCAATCTTCGACACTTTAAAACCGGGGGCTTGGTTCTGAGGAAGGTCACCCTCAATACTCGAGACTCAAATGAAGGAAAACTCTGAACTAGGAGGGATCGTATCAGGTCCTCGATATCATCGGATAGGGATCCTACAAACTTGTCAAGATGAACGGCAAACAATTACTAAACAATTGGAACATATCACTCCTCAAACGATATTACTGCTAAGGTATGACCTTCTCCATTTCCGTTTATATTTTATACTAACCATTTACAGGTGTTTAATTGAAGACACCAAAGGATTCTTCAAACACAAAGTCCTTAGGTCTGAAAGCACGCGTTGCACTCTTTTTCCTTTAGACCGGTATTTGTCCCAAATGGGTATTTTCGGCGAGGTTTTTAACGAGGCAACCATTGTTCGTGCTAACTTAGAGAAATTTAACAGTATCCGAGGCTCATTTAAAATCAACCTCAAATACTAGGGGGCATCACCCTTGGATAGTTACAAGGAAAATACTTCGTGTCGACAGGGTCTCGATAGGCAAATTTTGTAAAGGACCAAATGGTCAAATAAACTGTGTCCATGCATATTACTCGAGCCCTAGTGGCAAAACATGTACGCATGTATAATCTATTGAAAGAAGTATTTTTCCTTAGCAGATGTTCCATGCCTTAGAGAAATTTATACTTTACAACTTCATACTTATGATCTATTGTGAAAACTGGCTCAAGGGCCGATCACAATTGAAGTTCAAACAATTTACCCTATACTCGGGGACTGCCGTCCAAAAAATCGATATGATCGAATTACTAAACGTCGAAATTGTAAGACCTTAAAAAGGCAATCCTCGATTTTATAGGTCACGGCCACCCCGCTCCGGAACTGAAACTTCGAACGAGTTTGAAGTATAATAGGGAAACGAGCCTAAGAGAAAAATCCCAAACTAAAGGCTACATCCAAATTAACACGGTTTGGAGATATCTGAATTCCGTTATAAAACAGGCCTTCAAATATTCCCATAAACTGGTTTAAAAAGGCAACCCTCAGCTGAATTACTAAGGGGATCAATAATATCGACCCTCGAAAAACCCTAAGGGGTATCAAATTGTTCGAACTCTCGGACAATTTTGTGCTAACGCATAACAAACCAAAGGATTTCGATAACACCAACACTCAAAAAACCTAATGGGTACAAATTTATCTCGTTCTAAGTCTTGACAAATTTTTATGACTAATTTTTAATCCGAAAAAGGGGAAAAGCCATTCTTTTGAGGCCATATCGGCCTAATGTAAGAGCCTAAGGGCCATTTTATTTTTTGAGTTAGGGAAATCGTCCTTACTCAAGTAAAACCTAAGGGTCACTCTACTTCGAGTTCGAGAAAGTACTCGCTCAATTTTAAAGACTACACTGGTCCGACTTCGGTCTAGTTGCCTAAAATCCCAAACTTGTGAGGAAAATCTCCCTAAGGCATGAAGGCATGAATAAAATAAAATGTTCACGAGGCAGGAAATAGAATAAAGACAAGTCAAAGAGAAAAAAGATCATTTATATATACAAAGATATTTACAAAGATCAATCAGGGTACCGCACAAACAACAAAAAAGAAAAAGCCTAAGATTCCTAATTTTCCTCAGGGGCAGTTTCTTCTCCATCGAGGTCCTCCCCATTCTCGGACCCGCTCTTGATGCCATCATCATCATCATCATCATCGGAAGAGGCCAGCACTCTAGCATCAGCTTCACACTATCTAGCCTTTATTATCTCGTCGGTAAGATCAAAACCTCGAGCGTGGATCTCCTCGAGGGTTTCCCTCTGAGATTGGCATTTGGCGAGTTCAGCAATCCAATGTGCTCGAGTTTGAGAGGTCTCGACTGATTCTCTCTCTTGAACTTGAGCGGCTTCAGCATCGGCCCGGTAGATGGCCACGATCACCTCTGCCTCGGCCTTTGCCTTTTCGGCTTCAAATTTGGCCTTTGCAAGTTCGGAAGCCAACCGAGCCTCGAGCTCCTCTATTTTCTTTGTCTAAGCTGAGCTCGTCTTCTTCATGCCTCAAAGCTGACTTTCGGCCGATGACAATTGGGCTCGAGCAGCCTCTTTTTCAGCAGCAAAGCAGTCCATACTTTCTTTCCACTTCCAGGTCTCCGCCTCCATCATGTTGACCTACTCGCGGAACTGCTCGATCCTCTCGACCTTCTGTTGCGACTGTGAGATTGAAATGTTAGCCACTGTTCTTGAATCGAGCCTTGGCCAACTCGGCTCGGAGGTCCTTGATCTCCTCTTCATTTTGCCCACTGAGAAGTTTAAGGGCATTTCTCTCCTCCGTGAGCCCTCGGAGGTTGGCCTCATATCGGCTCAGCTCTGCTCGGGACTTTGAAAATACGTCCTGATGAAGTGCCAAATCCTATACGGAAAAAAGGAAGGAAATTATACAGGAAGAGAAGAAATAAACTAAGTATGATATCGACAAAGGGAGTTGAGACTCACCCGATTCAAGGCTTGTTGAGCCTCATCGAAAAGACTCGATGCTTTACTCAGGTCGGTAGCATCCTCGACCCCAATAAAGTAATAACGGAAGGGGTCCTCCCCTCCATGGGCCCCGTCTACTTTGGGAGTCTTCGTAGCTTGGGCCTCCCAAATTTCCTCCTCGGAAAACGCAGGGAAAATTGGCGAGTCTCCAATATCTATTGCCACAAGTGAGCCACTTGGGGCGTTCTCCTCGCTGCAAGGGCCTCGGAGACAGCCCCTTCAAATATACCCGCCTTTTGCTCATCTCGGCGGGAGGCATCTTCGATCTTCGAAGACTCAGAGACTTTTCCTGAGCCCTTTTCCAAGACCCCTTTGACTCGAGGCAAAATCTCCTCGACCACCACCGACTCAGCAGTCTTTTGGGCCTCGATGCTTTTCTTCACTCGGGCCACCAGTTCCGAGCCATCGTCTTCATATTCTTCTTCTTCCTCTCACGTTGAATCACATCCGCAGGCAGAGCAACTGTGTCTTTCTTCGGCTTATGAATCGGATTCTTCTTAGGCTTTGGATCCTCGGAGGATGAGGTCTTTTTCCTCTTCTTATCCTTCACTTGTTTCGGAACTGGGGTCGAAGTCTCTTCCTTACCATATGGGGGCCTCATGACCGCATCCTTGACCAGGCCTTTACACGAGAGAATTGAATAAGTAGAAGAAGGGCATCTTAATTAAAGCATCAAATACACAAAAAGTGGGCTTACCATGATTCTTTCCCTCCCATCGGCCCTTTCCTAAATCACGCCATGAGCGCTCGGCGTATGTAGAGGTCAAGGCCAGGTTGCGAACCCAGCTCTCGAGGTCGGGAATCGCACGGGGCATCCAAGCGACCGTTGCATCATGGAAAAAAACATCAATGAGAAAAGAAAGAGGAACAAATAATACACGGAAGCTAACAGTGAGACTGTACTTACGATTCATGTTCCATTTCTCAGGAAATGGCATCTTCTCAGCTGGAATTAGGTTGGAAGTCCTCACTTGAATGAACCGACCCATCCAGCCTCGATCCTTGTCCTCGTCTATACTCGAGAATAACACTTTGGTAGCCCGACATTAGAGTTTCATTAACTTGCCTCGATAGAGGCGGGGGCTATACAATATGATAAGGTAATCGAGGGTGAAAGGGAGCCCCTCGACTTTGCTCAGGAAGAATCAGAGCAGAATAACAATTCTCCAAAAGGAAGGATGGATTTGGCCTAGGGTGATTTGATATTGATGGCAAAAATCAACAATAACGGGGTCGAGGGGGGCCAGCGTGAAAGCGTAAGTGTAAACACTTAGAAACTCTTCCACATGAGAGGTGATGTCTTCTTCGGGGGTTGGGATCACCACCTCTTTACCCTCCCAGTTGCAGTCTTTCTTTACCTGCTTAAGGTATCCCTCAGTTATAGAACATATATACCTCGACATTAGCTCGCATCAACTAGGAATCAATGAGGCTTTATCGGTCTTGAAATCGGAGTTTAGCGCGCACCCCCCAGGAATGCATTCCTCAAGACGGGGTTCCACCGGCCGGTTGAGAAGATGAAGCAACTTATTTTTGTGGTACCGTTTTTGATGTTTTTGCCATTTTTGTGTCAGTTTGAATAAGAGGAAGATAATAGGACTTGACTTTTGAGAAAGGATTAACAGTAAAATCTAAAGATTTGTAGAAGGGAAGAACTTAAGAGATGTAAAGCTTTGGAGATTAGAAGGAAGTGAAAGTAAAGTTTGAATCAATGATAAATGGGTCTATTTATTAGATTCACGGCGACGGTTCAAAGGCACTAGTGGCCGACCACCAACTGATAATCATTAATGACTTGGGGAACTGCACCGACGGGACATTTCGGTCACTTCCGTCGCTTACGTCACGAGGATGACGTCATGACAGCTCGAGGTAGAAAATCGAAGGCTCAATTCGTTTCTTGTCATTACACTCCAGAAAATGAGGGGACTATCTGTATACAGTTAATACCGGGCCCACTCGACTTTACTATTTTATCGAGATCGGAAGATTGCATCGAAGGAAGGCCTCGTAACGAAACAGACTAAATCACGAGGATAAGGTACCGAATTTAGAATCGAGGTACATGTCGAGATCGAGGCTAGTAACGATCGAAGCCAAATGAGACAGACATCGAGCAAGATCGAAGATAGCATAATAATAGAAAGGCGAGATATCCGTGATTGGTCGAGAATCATGACGTAAATCTCAGAACGGATCAAATTAGAAACGGTTAATTAGCTAAATCATGGGATTTCCTTATGTAATTAGAATTATACCATAAGTGGAATTTCTCTACTATATAAAGGGGGGTTCTAATCATTTGTAGGACAGATTGTTCACAGAGATCAAAGCAATATAATTCTCTTTCTCGTTTATACTATTGTTCATCAGCTTGTTATATTTTAATTGTTCTTGCATCAACCAGTTCGAGGGTATCCAAACTCGAAGGCTGAGTTCCCTTCTAACACTGGTTTGCTTCACTTTATAGTTCATTTCTGTCATTAATCTTCATATTTATGAATTGGTATTAAGTGAAATCACATCATAAGTTTAATTGTTATCCAATTTTAAAGGTAAACATCCTTCAAACTGACTAACTAACTCTTTTGTTCTCAATGACTAACGGGTCCCTTCATCTTTTCTTTTGTACACTTTGGTCTCATACAACAATTAGCATGTAACACAAACTACGGAAATTAATTTTCGGAAAGGAATTGTACTTAAAAGAAAATTTTCGGTGTTTTTGCTAACTCATCAAGAAATCCAAAAGATGAAGCGCGAAGCACAACATTTGAAAGTAACTTCTGTTATCTATATCCAATTGAAATTCCCATTACACCTCTTGATCGACAACATTTGGAGTACTTCAATTTTGATGTAAATTTATACATAGATTCTTCGAGTTTTCAAAAATAAAATTTGTATATTTGAAAGAAAAAAAAATTAAAAATACTATAAGTAAAAATAGTTAATAATTTAGAGGAATCTTTTCAACTCTCTAAGTAGTAAATGAGTCAAATAAAGGAGAGCCGAGGAAGTAGTTATTACTTATTAGTAAAGTAATAGTAACATGCAATTGATAGACTACATACGGCACACTAATCTAATCAAAATTAATTCCTCCAACCTACTTACAAAACAACAAATTTCAGTCCTCGTCCTCTGAAAAAATAGAGGAATTTTCAGCTTCTAAAGAGAACTTGAAGAATCATAAAAAATAATATATATGATGCGTAGGTAGAGGATGATGTAGATAATACCTCTACCATACTTGGTCTCACATTAGACTCACCGTGCAAATTGCAATGTTTCCGCTATTTGAACGATGTTACTGCCTCCATTCCAGTTTATATGAACATACTTTCTTTTTAATCCGTTCAGAAAAGAAGGACCTCTTTCTGAATTTGAAAATAATTTAACTTAAACTTCCAATTCTACCCTTAATGATAAATTTTTATAGCCACACAGAATACTCTGACATATTTAACACCATAAATTTCAAAAGAATTAGCTAGCATTTGGACATAGATTTGATTGAAACTTGAAAAAAATAAATTTGAAGTTGTGTTGAAAAATAATTTTTGAAAGTTGAAGTTATGTTTGGACATATATTTTATTTGAAGTAAAGTTGATGTTTTGTGAGTGGAAGAAAAATTTTCACCCAAAAACTGCCATAAACTTATTTTTGGGAATTTAGAAATTGTGAAATTATTTTTCCGAAAACATGATCATATTTTATAAACAAACAATGTTTCTAATATTTTTTTGAAAAATGAAGCCAAAATCTATGGCCAAACGGGAGCTTATTGTCACACAAATTTTATGACTTGTTTAGGATCACAAGTTCTAAAAACCTTTATTTATTCCTTAAATTTCACGCATAGTCAAATAGATTCACATAAATTGAAACAGAGCGAGTAATATTGAATCTTTAGTTTAGCTCGTTTTTATTTGTTTTCCTTGATTATATATGTATCATTGGCTTGCCCCTGGAAATCATTTCTTGCAATGTTTTGTACCACTCTGTTTTGAGGTACCAGAGTAGACCCATAATTCGAGTCCTAAGCAGAGAGTTCACTGGACACTCTAGTGAGCTAATTTGATCCACATGTGCCTTTTTGTTAAGTTTGAAACAGTCTAGTTGTATTATACATTCTAGAGTACTTGCTCCCATATACTCACTTTAGATACTTGTTTCCATCATTTATGTTGAGATATTGGCTTAAGTATTTATTTTGCATAGATAGTATTGAGTATTATGATTTTGATGATTAATAAAGTTTGTTTAGATGAAATGTTCTAAGAACCAGGTCCTCAACGTAGTTACTTATCTGCTCTAAGAACCAGCTCCTCAGAGTTAAGGATCAACTCCTCAAGATTGATGATTGTACGTCTTGCAAGACAGTAATTTTATCTCAAAATTACCCAGGCCCGAGTTTGTTGGATGAAAACTGCTAAACATGATAAGGATTGTTGTCCAAGGAGATACGCATGCATAGGTGGGAGACAAGAGTCCCAAGACTTGTGGAGGCCTCGGAGAAGTAGGAGTCCTATCAAATGAGAAGCTGACTATGTATAGGACTCCTAGAAGATCTGGGAGTCCAGGGAATTTAAATACTATCCTTCTGGACTGCTGGGATCAACCTTTTACACATCAACTGAAGAACTACATTTTTCTAAACTCAAGTCGAGTACCAGTATTGTGTTCTTTTTCAGTCAGTCTAGTAAATATATTTTAGAAAATCGAGTTGCAATCAAAGTGTTATAAATAATTAGTGGGTTCGAGTGAGTATTTATTTTACAAGTTAGAGTAACTTGTAAATCAAATACCTACAATAGGAGTACTGGAGAGTATTGAGTTACAAATTTATAATCGATACATTTGGCTCATTGTTCTAGTGAAGTTGAAGTTGAAAATCCTATGTAGTAGGTCATGGTTTTTTTACCTTTTGAGCCGGGTGATTTTTCATGTAAAAGTTATTGTGTTTACTTTGCTGCTTATTTTTACTTTACGCTTAAAGAGTAAGGTAAAGAACTAAGTTCTTTAGTAATCCATAAAGGCACTCAAACTAACAATTGGTATCATAGCAGGTTATCTCACACACAGCTAACACCTAAAGAGATCTTGGAATCAAAATGAGTGCTCCACCTGGAATTAACGAAGGACAATCAATTACCAAACCACCCATGTTTAATGGAAAATACTACAGTTGATGAAAAGCAAGAATGGAAGATTTCCTGACAGCTGAAGATTATGAACTATGGACCATAGTGAACCAAGATCCACTAACTCCTATTAAACAAAATGCGCAAAATGAAACTGTTCTTCAGGACCTCTCTGAATTTGTGGCAGCAGATTTCAGAATGATAGAGAAGAATGCAAAGGCTAAGAAATTCTTTATCTGTGAACTTGGTCCTGATGAGTACAACGGGATATCAGCTTACTCCAATGCAAAGGAGATTTGGGATGCACTCCAAATTGCTCATGAAGGAACAAACCAAGTGAAGAGATCAAGGATAGAATTACTTATGAGAAACTATGAGTTGTTCTCCATGGAGGAGTCCAATCCCGTCCAGGAGATGATGACCAGGTTTATCATAATAACAAATGAAGTGAAATCACTTGGTATGATTTTTAGCTCAGAAGAGTTGGTTAGCAAAGTTCTAAGGATTCTTCCGGCTTCATGGGAATCAAAAGTCACAGCTATTCAGGAAGCCAAGGAGCTGGATAAGATCTCACTTGATGAGTTAGTTGGAAACTTAAAGACGCATGAAATGAGAAAGATAGAACTGCGCAAGGAAGAACCAAAGAGGGATAAGGCCTTGGTCCTTAAGGCGTTTGAAGAAGATGAATCTGATAGTAATGATCTTAACCTAGCAATAGTTGCTAAGTTCAAGAAGTTTATGAAAAACTCCAAAAATGCATCTAAGAGAGAGAACAACGGTAAGCATAAGCAGATCGACAAAGCTACTTATGATGGGAGCTACAAGTATAGCAAGCTAGACCACAGGGTCAAAGACTGCCTAATGTGGTAAATTAAATGGAGAAAAAAATGATCTGAATAGGAGAAACGGGAAAAAAATGAGAGAAAAGTGTCCAAGCAAAGGAAAAATCCTAGGTAAAGGATTCACTAAAGCGATGAACCAGGCCTTTGTAGAAGCATATGAGGATAATGGAAGTGATAAAGAGGAAGAGAAGGAGGATGAGGCCAAAAGTCTCTATGATGTAATTGATGAACATCAGACAGTGGAGACAGAACCTCCAGTAAAGCTTGGAATGCACATTGGAAGACCTTCTCTATTTGATGGACATCACTATGATGAATGGAAGATGCGTATGAAAACGTTCCTTCAGGCCACTGACTTTGACCTATGGGTAATTTTCAGTCATGGACCAATCATCCCTACCAAAATAGACGGTGAAGGTAACTTTTTGCAACAAGATAGAAGAGGAATATGATGATGAAGATCGCTAGCTAATCCAGAAAAATGCCAAAGCAAAGGACCTGCTCTACAGAAGTTTGCCCAGAAATATTCTCTACAAGGTGTCCTCTTGTATATTTACCCATGATATATGGAGGACCTTGGAAGTTAATTTTGGATATGAAAACATTGAAATGGTGCTGATGGCAATTGAAGAAAGCCAAACAGACGAAGAAGTGATAAGAATAATGGCCATGAGTGATTCAGAGAGTGAAGATGAAACAAATCAGGTAAGTATCTGTAACTTGAAAGAAAACATTCATGCTATGTCTAAACAATAACTGATGGCCATAATTGTGACCATGATGAGTGAGATGGACAAAATGAGAGCTGGAAATGATCAATTAATATTCAACCTTTCATGTGTCAAACTTGATCTAGAAGAACTTGAATCTACCAAAGTTGATCTTGAAGGACATGTCAAAGACCTTAAGAACCAGGTTCTTGAGCTCACTTCTAAAAATGAGAAGTCATCTGATACACATTGTAAAGGAAAGATGAGTGATCTGCAAGATAATCTTGAAAATGAATTAAAAAGGTCTAAAGATAATCTTTGTGATGTTGGATGTAGGAATAAAATTCTACAAAAAACATCTAGAAAAAGGCTAATTATGAACTAGCTAGGCTAAGCAAGTGGCATAGATCCTCAGATACATTAAATTGGCTAAATAAAAACTGCAGCACTAACAAGTCAGGAATTAGCTATAGAAAACTTGTTCCCAAATTTGATCCAAAGTATGTAGGAATTTCTTATAATAAAATGTGCACTCATTGTGGAAAGGTAGGACACTTTAGAAATACTTGCCCTACCTTAATTCATGCTCAGTTTAAGAACACTTTTGTTCTTGCTAAAAATGTGAAGAAAGAAGAGAAACTAAATTCCAAGCCTCTTGTCCAAACTAATTGGACTAAGGTTAACAAGAAAACATTTATTAATCCCCTTCCCTTCTAGGCAAGAAAAGATCTGATTCATCCTTTTTCAAATAAAAAGGAACTCAAGTTTGTCTGTGTTCCCAAGACTAACTTGTGATTTCTGGTGCAGGCTAAAGTGAGAGGGAAAAATCAACACTGGTATCTAGACAGTAGATGATCAAGACATATGACTGGAGAAAAGAATATTTTCTCTCACTGACAGCCTTCCAAGGAGGGAGTGTGTCATTTGGAAATGAGAAAAAGGGCTAGATAAAATGTATCGGTAAGGTCGGTAAGTCACTCTCTCATGCTATAGAAGATGTGTATGGTAAGTCACCTCAGACAAGGTATGTGATACCTATGTTAGAGGAAAATATGTAAGGTCACCTTTTAAATCTAAAAAGGTTGTCAGCACCTCCAAACCTCTGGAACTCCTTCACATGGACCTATGTGGACCATTGAGAGTGAGGAGCATGGGAGACAATAGGTATATATTTGTCATTATAGATGACTTTTTTAGGTATACATGGACTCTATTTTTGGGATCCAAAGATGAAACTTTTTATGTTTTTATGTGTTTGTCAGAATGATCCAACAGAAACTGGGCTGTAATGTTTTAAGTATAAGAACATACCATGGAACTGAGTTTGAAAATTCTAAATTCCTTGAGTTCTGTAATACACATGGCATTGATCATAACTTCTCTGCACCTAGAACTCCACAATAAAATGGTGTTGTAGAAAGGAATAATAGATCTTTAGAAGACATGGGAAGGACCATGTTGATTGCTAGTGGACTGCCTAAGAGCTTCTAGGTTGAGGCAGTCAATACTACTTGTTATTTGCTAAACAGATGCATGTTCAGACCTATTCTTGAGAAAACTCCCTATGAGTTACTTCGAGGGAGAAAGCCCAACATCACTCACCTGAGAGCATTTGGGTACAAATATTTTGTGCACAATAATGGCAAAGAAGCTCTTGGTAAGTTTGATGACAAAAGTGATGAGGGAATTTTCTTGGGTTACTCTCCACATAGTAAAGCCTATAAAGTTTTTATTAAAAGAAATATGTGCGTAGAAGAAAATGTTCATGTTATTTTTGATGAATCTAACAATTTGGCTGAGAAAGGTCTGCACGATGAAGAGTATGATATAGGACTCACTGGTGAATGAGCTTCTAAGGAACTTGAACTTCAATCTGAAGATGGATCAGGAGATCCTAAGGAAGTTATGAGTGATCATGAGGAATAAGAAGAAGACAGAACTACTCTGACTGCTAACCAGACTGATGAAGCTATACCTATTGACATTGTTCCTTTGGGTCACTCCTTGGGTGAACCATCTATGGGAATGCAGATTAGGCCATGGAAACATCAAAGTTCACACCCTCCTAAGACCATCATCTCTGATCCTAATGCTAAAGTGCAAACTAGGTCATCGCTGAGAAATCTATGTACACTTACATCATTCCTCTCATAGATTAAACCTAAGAACATAAAGGAAGCTCTAAAGGATTCATATTGGATTATAGCCATACAAGAGGAGCTAAATCAGTTTGAAAGAAGCAAGGCCTAGCACTTGCTACAAAGACCCAAGAATAGAATTGTCATAGGTACTAGATGGGTGTTCAGAAACAAGCTGGATGAACAAGGAAATATCACAAGGAACAAGGCCATACTTGTGGTTCAGGGATACAATCAAGAAGAAGGCATTGACTATGTTGAGACATTTGCAACTGTATCTAGAATGGAAGCTATAAGGATGCTAATAATTTGTGTTGCGCATATGGAGTTCACCCTATATCAGATAGATATAGAGAGTGCATTATTGAACGGTTATCTGAAGGAGGAAGTATTTGTTAAACAACCTCCTGGGTTTGAGAGTGAAGAATTTCCTGACTATGTGTTCAAGTTAGACAAAGCATTGTATGGACTGAAACATGTTCCAAGAGTTTGGTATGAAAGACTCTTAAAATTCCTCTTAACCAATAAATTTGTAAGAGGAAAGGTGGACAACACACTATTTCTGAGGAGCAAAGGCAAAAATATTCTGATTGTACAAGTATATGTGGATGACATTATCTTTAGATCTACTAATGAAGCAATGTGCAAAGAATTTGCTAAGATAATGGGGAATGAGTTTGAAATGAGCATGATGGGTGTGTTGACGGCCAATTTTGACCCTCTCTTTTAAAATTAATTTACTTATATTAATAATTTGAAATAAATATTTTGAAAATATTTCTTATCAATAAATTTCTATTCTTACAAATTAATTAAATATTACTTTTGAAATTAATCGTTCAGCATTGGTAATATGTAATTATAAATGTATTTACTATTTTAATATTATTAAAATAATTTTTAAATATGCCATAGAGGTTTTTATGATTGATTTAACGAATTACTTCTTTAAACATTTGATTAATTAGATTACTAGGTTCAAAATTGGTGTTGTAATTCCGAAAAAAAAAGTATTTTATACACAATTTATTACAATAATTAGTAGTATAATTGATATTTGTAATTTTACTATACTTTATTGGAAATTATTTAAGTTTAATTAAATTAATTTTTAAAAAGGTTAAAGACTAAAGGCTACAATTGCAATTCCTCAATTTAATACAAAGTGGCTACCATTTAAATCCATTTTAGCCCAAAAATCAAGCCCAGTCCGGAATTGATCCTGTCCAAACAACCTCTTCAATCCACCTTGGCAATCCATGCCACTCCCTTTAATCCAATAGCAGTGTTCCACGTCACCTGTCTCCAACACACACACAGAAGAAGCACAACTGATCTAAGCCGTCCGTTTCTTGGATCAAAGGCTCATGATTTGTCTCCATTTTTCTCTTTAAATTAAAGCACTCATTAGATTTAATCATAGACATTGGATCACAACAATCCAACGTCCACCAAAATTACTCAATAAAATATTTAAACCTAGAATTATCAAAACCGTCGATCTAAAAGATCAACGACCCTGATATTTTCCCCTAACCTTATCCCTAGAGATGGCCTCCCAAACCCTAACCCTAAAATCATTTCTCCCTTCACCCTGCCGCCCTCTTTCCCTAAAATCTCTCTTTTCTCTCATCCTTCTCTAGCCCATCAATCCCAAATCCTTGCAAATATTTGTGCAAGGTCACACAAATCAAACCCAAACGCTCAATCTGCTTCTCTACCTGCAAATCCCGCTGCTATTTTCCTCTTTCAATCGTACGAATTGAACGCTCAATTCTGAAACCCTAAGCTCAAAACACCATTAATCTGATTTCCTCCTTGTTCTTTCAAATCAAACATACAGAACCACTCATCTTGTCCCCAGGCTATAAAGCTTGTTGTTTTCTTTCCATTTCAATGATGAAATTTCAAAAGGCCCAATTATGAAATCATAGACCAAAATGTGAAACTGAAAATCATCAAATAGGGGTATGCATGGAACTTCTACAGAGGTTTCATCATGAATAACTCATTTACCAATGGTCAAATGTAATGACCTTTGGGTTATATAGTTTATCTGATGGGTCTTCATCTTCAACAACCAACCTCTCACCACTCAGGTAATATCCATCTCTGTTTTCATCTCCGTTTCGCCTGATTTCACTCGATTTGCTTGCATCATCCAGTGGTCATCATTCTCCACTACCATCGCTTAAACCTACTGAAACCCTAAGGTTCAGCGGCGACTATAAATAGGGGCCGTAAATGCTATCACCAACAAGACCTACCTAACCTAACAAGAATCAAAATCTTATATGAATCAACGATTTAGAAGCCTAGGTTTCTTTTCTGAGTAATTTCTATTATCTTCTATTTTTGAGTTCCTTTACTACTCAAGAGTTTGAAACTTTGATTTTCATACAGCTAAGTTAAAATTCTATTTGGTTTGCTGCTCAAGAGGAGGTCAGTACACCTCCATTATTTCTTTTTTAATTGCTTCATTTGAAAATCATGAACATGCTATTGTGTTCATGTTAACTGCTTTGTTTATAATGTTTATTCAGCCTTTAATCCCTTATTTTTGTTCACTATGACATGTTAATGATCTATGATAGGCTGTTGTATTTGTCTAATGTTAACCAGACAGTTGTATGACTTTACAGACTTCATTTTCTATATTAAACAACCTATGTATTTAAGTTGTTTAACCTGATGATTTCTCACATTTGTTTTGCTTAAAACCTCACACCTTGCTCTAATGTTCTGTTATGATCATCATGTTACATTCTAAGTTCTGTTAATATCTTGTTGCAACTTTCATAATCTTCAAGTTGCATTTTGAGTTTTGTTCCAACTAATGCTCTGTTATGACCTTCATGCTCATCATGTTGTATTCTGAATTATATTCCACTTGACGTTTATTATAAGTCCTCCTGACTTATTATGTTATGTTCTTCTAAGTTCTGTACTTAGATTATGTTATGGTCATCATGCTTAACATGCAGCACCCTTCTAAGTTCTGCTATCCTACTTAGGTTCTTCTATTCACCATGCCATATCCTTGAGTTCTATCATGTTATACTTAGGATTGTTAGTGCGGTCTCCATGTTTAACATGCTATGTCCTTTAGGTTTTGTCATTCTAAACATGGTATGTTATCACATGATTTTAGCTAGGGTGTATATGAAATACATAGGACAACCCTGCCTCACTAGGTTAAGATTTATGAGACCTAGGGCTTAAAAATGCTTTCATGAATGTTCGTTAGCCCTTAAGCATCATTTGAACCTTCATTATGAATGCTTTTTCTTGATGCCTAAATGTTAGCTTGTAAACAGTCCTACTGGGATGGATTCTCCTTTGAATGTCATTAATATTTGTCATGATCAGTCTATCTTTTGTGAATCAGGATAAAGTTGTGCCCTATTGATTATTTATGTAATCTGAATATAACTCCATCGTGTTTAGTTATTCAATCGAGTCTGTGTAGCTAATTTGAGTCTATTAAGTGTGATTTCTCCCATAACCCTAACTCCTAATGATACTTACAACCAGATTCTTCAATATTTTGTATTCATCATGTCTTGTGAAGTCATAATCTTGACTGAAATCTCTGTGTGTGTGGGAGTTTGGTATAAACTTTGTTTATCCTCCATGACTCTCCATTATGAACATTGTTTTAAACATATGTTGAGTCTTTTTCTTTCCTTTGTTATTCTGGATTGAACCTGGTGCAAGGAAAACCTTTTACTACTATTTGGTTGAAAATAATAGCCTGCTTGTGTCACTGTCTGAATTCGTATTAATGATCTCAAGTGATTCAAGTAATGTCATTAACCTAAGAACTCAGGCCCAAGTCCACCTCTACTGTGGTCTAAAGGTCAGCCTTCGTTCGCCATTTGTTACTGTTGGGCCTGTCCTTTGAGGCCTAAACCTCCCAGAGTCACTCCTTTCCTTTTATCTATGTATTTACTGTTTCGCCATTCCTTAGTTTGCACTATGTCATTGCTCGTTGTTGTTTCCTGTTTATTATCTCTCATTATGTATGTGACAAGTATATATATTGGATTGAATGTTTATCCTTATCTTTGGATTCATAGAATTACTTAGGCAAGCCTAAAAAACTTAGGATTTAAAAAGAAGCCTTAATTAGTAATCAATTTCATATCTGCCAATCATAAGTTGTTATTAATTTGTCATGCTTTACTAACTCTTTTCTTAACGATTTTTGAAGCCCAAAGGCTTAACAAAGGCAGTCATCCCTCTTTTCAAAAATTAGAATTGTCGCGGTTTAATATTTCAAAAGGAATCAGCTATTTCGAAATACTAAGGTGCTCCTGCACTAAAACAAAAGGGTTTTCAAACGATTTTCTACTTCAAAACCAAGGTACACCTTAGAATTATTTGCATAACACTCTTTTATCACGTTAAAATGACCCGAACTTCCATGATTTAGGACACAAAAGGCTTTAACTTGATTTCCTTTTCATTCTTACACAAACGTTTCCATCTTTTAAAGTTTTTTTTAAGCTTATATATACTAACACTTATTTTCATAAACTTTCCTTTAAATCCATCTCCTTTAAACCATACTTCTCTTTGTATAAATTATGTTCTAATATATGGTAAGTTTTACCCTTAGAACACTGGTTAAAGCATATTACAAATAATTAATTTCAAATCCCGTCTAAGTTCTATGGAGCTACCTCGGGTAGATTTTAGGGGGTGCCTAACACCTTCCCCTTAGAAGAATAAGAACCCTTACTCATGATCTCATCGGTTAGTAGACCAATAAATAAATACAACCTTTAGGAATTAAATAGGTACCCTAGTATACCTTTAAATATTAGGTGGTGACTCTATTTTATCAACAACATAGAAACCACAAGTTGAATCTTATTTGACTAGTACAAAATAGGGTGCAACAACATAGAGACTCTACTGGGGACACCCTTACTTAGGTTTTGACCTTATTAGACTTAGACTGAATTTGGCATTTAGATGTACATTGCTTTAATTATGGATTAAATTTGCAATTACATGCTTTAATTGCTCCTTATGCTTATTATCATGATTATTATTGCTTCACCTTTATCTATTACTACTTTACATACACTGTTATCACATTTCTTCCTATCGAGTCTTGGTCGTATACTATCATACACAATGGCATGCGAGGGTTGTCTTTTACACCCCTCCAAACCTTCTTTTCAAAACTTTCTAGTTTCAGAGAATGGCTTTGTCAAGTGAGCTGACATAACTTCTCGCAGCCTTTAGTCCAACTCAAAAGTAGGAGACACTCTAACTCTAGAAAGAATAGGTTATACTACATAAACCTTAGGTGAGTCGGTCTTTGGCATCGACACAGAATTAGGAAAGTCACCCTAATGTCAACGTGTCATGCACCCAATGACATGATTTCTGTGGAAAGACAAACAAACTTGACAAGACACATAAAAATTCGAAGCAAACACTTACCAAACACCTTTCTTTGCCCACTTCATAAAATATAAATCAACCAAAACATCCCTGAGATTAACATGGTGATGGGAGTGCCATACAAGTTGAAACAGTGGTGGAAGAACATTTACCAAGAATACAGAGATGAGATTCGGACACACCTGGGGGCACTGACCACTTTGCTAAGCATTCGAGTCAACATGCTGCTCACTAGCCTGCTGATAGAGTTCTGGGATCCAGCTAAGGTGGTGTTCAAGTTTGCCGACTATGAGTTAGTACCGCCATTGGAAGAAGTTACTAGTTTCACGGAGCTGCCGTTCAATAGAAGGAAGCCAATACTACCAGTTACTACGCTCGATTACAGGGTTTTGGATGCTTTAGGCCTAGCTAACAGTCGGGGTCAATGAAATATTGAGGATGGTTGGATGAGCCTAGACCAACTGTCTGATAGATTTGGACACCGCGAAAGCTGTGAGTGGTATTCAGGGGAGTTTCAGTATGATCGAGCAATGTGGGAGAGTCTCAGGCCTATCAACTTCTCATTAGCACTATTGGGATTATTGGGCTTTCCGCGGAGAAGGGGTTGGATCAACATCAACTTAGTACCTGTCGTTCTGGCAACCTTCAAGCTACTTTGGTGCTGATGGTTCTAGCTAAGATGCTGAGGGCTTTGTCCGCATGTGCACGAGGGTATGATTTCTTTAAGGGTTATAACTTGCTGCTTCAGATCTGGGCTACATAACATTTCTTCCAGCGAGAGGCCACCATTGACTATTTTGTGGGCATCAGCAAGATGATCCACAGCCACAACGAGAGGATGAGACATTGGGTCTCCCCATATGGGTAAGAAGTGTGGAGGGAAATGCTGACCAATCTAAGTGGAGAATGAGTCAACTGGAAGCTATCATGGTTAGGTGGAAGAGCAATCTTAAGGACTCCTCAAAAATACTTCATTGAGCTGATCAGACTTGATGGCATCCAACCATACTCACCCTTGCGGGTCCTTAGATAGTTCGGGATGATTGATCGCGGCTAAACTCACACCACAATTAAGTAGCGAGGTGGTCGATGCAATAATAAACCCAACAAAGGTCGGGATCGAATCCACAAGGAGTTAGAATATGGGATTAGGTGTATATCTAAGTTAATTGCAAGTATTGGCTTCAATTGCACTTCCACAAACTTGATTGGTGTTCTACTTCTAACTTTACTCTAAAGATGGCAATAATTGAAACTAATGACAATATTTTTGTTATTGTTTTTCAAATGTTTAAAGAGACTAGAGTAGTGACTTCTACCTAGGTGGATATCTAACGGGTAGCAAAATCTAGGGCAAGCTTGATTAGTTGGGATTGTAATATAGCTATCACACCCGGGTACTCACTCTATACCTCTCGGTAGTTTGAGTTATTTTGCCCAATTTGGCTTTCTCAAGTCTAAATGGGTATTCATGCAAATCAAGTGATATTAGCTCAAGTTGGGTATTACTATCTCTAGTTTTAACCATTTAATTGGGACTATCAATTTTTTGAGTTCACCCCAATTCCTTGTTAGCCTAATTTTCCTAGACTTAGTACCTCTTTCTTAAGTAGAGAATAAGTCATAAAGGCATGAATCAATGTTTGTAACTATTAATTCTTGAGTTCTAGAAAGAACTAGGCTAAATATCACTAACTCATTCACATTCAAGCCCCAAAATCAAATACTCATTAAATACCCACACTCGGGTTGGGTCACAACCTAAGCTATGAGTATAGCTGCTCATGGAAATAACAGAAATTAAAGATGAAATGAAGATAAAATCTATAATATTAATTTATGGTACGAAAATCTAATATTAAGAAGTGAATCTAGTACAAAATTTCCGAAAATAGAAAAGTCAGTCGTCTCAGGTGCTCCTAAAAAACATAACATTCCCTAAAATGACAAAAAGTTCTATTTATACTAAGCTGAAAATATCTGACAAAAATGCCCCTACGGAGGTTGTGCGGGCGCATAATTCTGAGTGCGGCCGCACTTTTGCGTTCGCGGCCGCATAATTCTGATACGGTCCGCGTTCTTCTCTTTTGGATCTGGGTTGAGCTGAACTTTCGCGGACTGCATAATTCTAAGTGCGGTCGCGCTCCAGATTATGCGGCCGCAAAAAAGTGATGTGGTCCGCACTTGCTTGAGTTTGGCTTGAAATCAACTCTTTGATTCTTCATCTTGCGGACCGCATAATTTTGATTGCGGCTGCACAAGAGACTTCCGCGGCCGCACAATTCTGGTGCGGTCCGCACTTCTCTCTTTTGCTCAAGTTGTCAGCTCTCTGAATCTTAGTCATCGCGGTCCGCAAAATTTCAATTGTGGCTGCACAGGGACTTTCGCGACCGCACATTTCTGGTATGGTTCGCGTTCTTCATTTAGCCCAAAATCACACTCTCTGAATCTCTCTCTTGCGCACTGCATAATTTTGATCGCGGCCGCATCATGGCTTTCGTGGCCGCACAATAATTGTGCGGTCCGCACTTCAGACCTCTTTGCCCAGCCTTGGTTTTTGTTCAACTTTTGACTCCTTTGTGAGTTGATTTTGATTCCTTTGGCTCATTTTGAACAATTCCTGCAAGAAAGCATATTTCATTAGTTTCCGGGAATACCTTCAAGTATATTTGGCCTAAAACACAAGTAAAAGAGAGCAAATAATAGGTTAAAATCTCTACTTATCAACTCCCACAAACTTAAGCTTTTGCTTGTCCTCAAGCAAATAAGGTAATTCCCACCGCCACTAGAATAAGGGATATTTCAGCTGGCCTAAGGTGAATCAATCATGCATCAATTGGAACTAACAATTACCCTCAACACAAATGAATTATCAACAACACCATGTTTTGACCATTTGAGTACCGTAGTTCTAATGTGACACTAGAGCATCAAGAGTTGACTTAATTCACCAAGGAAGCTCGCTCTATCACGTAGGTCATTGTGGAACCCAAACTCCTCCTCCTCTATTCTCCATGAGCAAATCTCACTTTAGAGTGTAACACTCAAAACAAAAATTGTGAAGAAGTGTGTTCATCTCTCTCAAAAGAATGTCATAAGTCCGGCTCCAAGTACCATAAGCTTGCCCCTTATGTAAATTACCACTAATGTAAGCTCACTCAACTTGAAATCATATAGGGCTTTTGCGAGAATGTAATGAAGGCTTTTGGATCAAGGTAGAACTTATCGGCATATGATGGTTTCATCTTTCCTTAAGCACTCCATTTCCTCTTTTTGGCTCATACTTTCTTGGCTCTTTGAGTCATTATTCTTCTTCCTTATGGGAACTAGAGAGACATAATATCACTATTTCTTGCTTATGACAATCAGTTTTCTCCTTTTCTAATCGCTCCATGCCTTTCATCATTGCTTTCTTTGAATCCCTTTAACTTTCTACTATATTCACTTTCTTTTTGACATATTTCTTTTTGGCCTTTCTTCCTTTTCTTTGCCTTCCCTTATCTTCATTTATTTCTTTTTTGTTCTTTGTATCTTTTATCACTTTCACATTCCTCGTCTCTCCCCCAAACTTATGCTTTTGCCAATTGTATCAAGAATACTAAGGAAAGATCGGGTGCCAAGAGAGGGTCATTATAAAACGGATAAAGGCTTGTAACATGGCTATTGAATGAAAAAGGGATTCGGCTCAAAGAGGTTGACTAGGGATATCACATTGGTAGGCTACGAAAGCTTTCAAGCTTCAAATTGGATCAAAGAGATCCTACATTCATTTCTCAAGTTCAGCTACACTTAGAATTTTGCCTAGAGAAACATTCAGGGAAAGTTCTAGACTTATTGGTATGGAACTTGGACTTGCAATTCAATACCTCACCTCTTAAGCTGTTGTATTATTAAAGAAAATAGAGTCGAGGGCCCACAACAACCCTAGCTAATATTGAAAATCACAAATGGCTCAAAGAAACCACTCGATGATTGTTTTAGTCAACACAAGAGTCTAAAGGTCACAACTAGAGCTATTCTTTGCCAATCAACTTTTTTCTAACCATAAGGTCGAATGTAAATGTGTTAGTACCAAGTGAAGCCTGCTTGAGATACTTTTATTCATTACTACTATATAAACAAAAACATAAAGAAAACGGACTCAATCCCTTAAGAAGGTTGTCATGCCATCTATCGTTGGGAAGAGTCACCCGGTTCATACAACATCCACCTTTGGAAAGAACCATGGCATTAAGAAAACCAAAAGCTTATTGTTCACACAAAATGTAAAAAGAATCTAACAACTTAAAAAGAATCTACTAACGTAAATAAAAAGCTATGCTACTAAGGAAAAAAACAACGAAAGAAGTTATGAAGTAAACTACGGAAAGTATATTGAATATGTACAAAATGAAGTAAAGCGAATGTATACATAATGGATTATACATCGAATGTTAAGAATATATACATACCAAAAGTGAAAATAAAGATAAAGAAAAATAGTATAATGGTTATTATATACCAAATGTCATCAAATCAAAATGGACCAC
>AWOL01S0012311.1:21870-107727 GCA_000715115.1 Nicotiana otophora | reverse complement strand
AAAGGGCCCCCCCCCCCCCCCCCAAATGAAAAATAGCATTGTCATCAATGCTCATAACAAATAAGAACAAGGAAAAGGGGTAGAGAGTAGAGAAAACTCCCTATGCGGTCTGTGTCTGTATCGGGTCCTCAATATGTATGGGCTCCCATCAGCACCCTCTGTATCCTCTAACTGGATCTCCACATCCTCTGACTGGGAGACTACGGGGTTGCTGAGCATCTGAATCAGCTCCTCAGCAGTGTGTGAAGTGGCAGCCGGCTCCTCAGACTGGCCGGCCGCTGCCTTTGATGCCTCGGGAACTACTGCATGTGCTGCTGGGACTATCTCCTCCATGAGCAGTTCCAATGGAATATCACTAGCAGAAGCAATCTTCTCAACCTCATTGCTCAACTTCTCCACCGACTCCTTAGATGCCTAATTCTTCAGCATCTTCTTCACTTGCTTCCCCAAATTCTTGATTATCCTCCCATGTTTATCAAGAATCTCTCGGATCTTTTTGTGTTCATCTAGAATCTTTTTCTGGTTGTCCATAATCTTCTTCAAAGAGTCCTCTACTGATGGAGGTACCTGAAGCTCTGATGGGGCTGAAGATTATGCTGCCACTGCACTGGATATGACAGTCAGCTTTATGGTAGCTGCCTGCATCCAGTTGTTGAGACTGTATAGTGTTTGTGAAACCCGCAGTACAGTCTAAGGGTAGGTAGAAGATGTGGGAACTAACAGTGTCACTTAGAGGGATGGCCCGGAGGAAGGAGGAGGCATGGCAGCTGCTCCGGCAGAAGTACCGGCTGTTGTGGAGGGCTCGGCAACTTACTCGGTGGCCACTACCCCTGGCTCTTCAGACTGGCTAGTGGAGCTAGTGGCTTTACCCTTGAATTTAGGGTTGTCCGCTTCCTGGATTTGGTATCATGAGAAAGGCTTTTTAGCCTTCACCTCCACATAAAAATGTCTCGTCTCTACCCCTTGATCTTGGAAATACTCTGTGAGGAAGTTGGGGTAGGGATACGATCTTTCTTCTTTTTGGACTACATTGGAGATGTTGTACGGCATCATGTTTCCTATATTAATAGGATATCCTGCTATGATGGAAGCTACCAATACTGGCCGGTGGAGTGGAAGGACATTCTCATGCTGGCACGGGTCAAGACGGCTGCACACGAATGTTTTCCATCCTTTTGCTTCAAAGTTAAGGGTGACTCTAACAATTTGAACTCCTGCAGTGAGTCATGCAGGTGTTGTCCCCGGAATAGCAAGTATGTCAGCTAGCCATGGGTGAACTGCATCACCCAAGGCTAGCTGCTCTAGGTATTGCCTTGCCTCAACCTCCTCAAACCCTACATATTTGTTTAGTGCATGGCCATCAAACCAGATTTTCAAGTTCCGGACCTTTGTACCTTTGTACCCTTTTTTATGTGGGCAACATTGGCATAAAATTCCTTGACGAGGTATTTATTGGCATCTTGCAACCGGTTGGTGAATCATTTCTATCCTTTTCTCTCCGTAAATTGCTTTAGGACATTCAAATTGTGTTGGCTTAGGTCTTTGGTTATGAATTGTCACTCAAGAGTGAGCGACCTTTGGGGCCACCATTCCCGAAATTTTGCATACGCCTTCTCACTTACAAATCTATCATCCCACACTACCGGCTTCCTTGATCTATCCAGGCCTCCCATAATTGTACCACCCCCTCTCCCGCCATCCAAGACCTCATGATCATCATCTAAATTGATTGGGTTAGCTATTGTGGTAGGTGTTGTAGCAGGTGGGGAAGATGGTTCAGATGCCGGACTACCTCCCTCTAAGCCATCGGAAGAACTAGAGGAGGAGGTAGGTTCATTGACTAAACGGAGTCTATCAGGGAATTGTTGTGATTGTGCCCCCGGTTGTGATTGTACAGAATCCCCCTCAGAAGTTTCCATGGATGGGAGGTATTCACTGGTGTCTGAGGAGCCGGAGGTGGTCTACTAATGATAGTCTTTTTGCCCAAGACTTTCTGGACTGATAGTGCCATGTTAGCCATTTGGAAGTATCACCTCGACCACGAGAACGTACCATTGTCTACAACACACAAGTATTGAAAGTCAGTTAGAATTGGGGTTCAACATGTGTTATTGAATTACAGTTGAAAAGAAATACACTGCTTCTCAGAACAGGGCAACGCGGATCGCACAAAACTGAGTGCGGTCGCGGACTGCCCATCGCAGACGACACAAAAATGAGTGCCGCCGCATAATACCCATCGGGGACCGCACAAAATTGAGTGTGGTCGCGGACTGCCCACCGCGGACCGCACAAAATTAAGTGCGGTCACAGAGATCCTAGGATCAGACTACTGGTTCTCTGAAGTTACATCAGCGCGGACCGCATACTTTTGAGTGCGGCCGCAAAAACCCATCGCGGACCTCACAAAATTAAGTGCGGCCGCATAATCGATTTGCTGGGTCTCTGAAGTTTAATTGTGCAGACCACACAAAATTGAGTTCGGCCGCAAAAACCAACCGCGGACCGTAAAAACTTGAGTGTGTCCGCACAAACTTAGCAATGACAAGTGCCTTCAACCTAGGGTATCACGGACCGCACAATTTTGTATGCGGACGCATACCATAGCGCGGACCGCACAAAAATATGTACGGCCGTGAAATTCAAATTAGAGTGGCACTGAAGTACGATTAATACTAGGGTTTTCACTAATTAGGCATGATTTGTGACAATTAAACAATAAAAGCTACTAACCCCAGCCCCTATTATGTATTCAAACACTACCCACATGCTTCGAAGCAAGAATTAAGCATCAGTTTGATATTTTTGGCATGAATCTAACCTTAAATAAAAAGAAAACTAAAACAAAGAGAAAATAAAAAAAAAGATGAAATTAATTCATTCAAATCAACATACGAGTAATGAAATATAGTAGGAAATCAACACTTGATGAATATGAGGTGAGATTGAAAACAAGAAAGAGTGCACTGTGCTTTAGTCTAGCTTGAGAGGTTAGAGTGTGTAAAGTGTTAATAGTCTCAAAAAGTCCTATTTATACTCTGACCATGTTGGCCCACCGACTTACCTGAGTGCAGCCGCACAATTTTGGTGCGTTCCACACTCTTTTCCTTTTCTAACTCAGCAGCTGATTCAGTGACACGGCCTGCATTAAAATGGTTGTGGCCGCACAATTTGTGCGGTCCGCAAAATTTTGATCGCGGACGTGAATCCTTAAGGGATTTTATCAGGCCAAACTTCAGAGAGTTGGCATTTTCCATCTTTTAGTTGTGTGACCGCACACAGAATTGTGCAGCCGCGAAGGGCTTGTGCGGTCCGCATAATTCTGGCATGGTTCGCACAATTTCACCACTTGCCCAATTTTTGTCTTGTCAATTTTCTTCACCGCGCACCCAATTCCTGCATACACTTCACAACCAGTTAGTCCAAAACAATGCCTTATCTAACAAGAAAATCAAAAAGAAAGAAAAACACATGGGTTACCTCCCAAGAAGCGCCTGATTTAACATCGCAGCACGACGCATATTACCATCATTCATTTGAAATGGAGCAATGCCACAACGTGGCCATCATCAACCTTACCAAGGTAGTGCTTCACCTGGTGCCCATTGACTCTAAATATCTCACCACTCTTATTATTCAAATAGAGCACCAAAAGGAGTCACATGTACCACTTCAAAAGGACCACTCCACTTTGATTTAAGCTTTCCCGGAAACATCCGTAACTGAGAGTTGAATAAAAGAACAAGGTCACCTTCTTTGAATTCTTTATTCCGGATATACTTATCATGTAGGTACTTCATCTTGTTCTTATACAAGTACGAACTAGAGTAAGCATGGAACCGGAACTCATCAAGTTTATTCAAGTGCTCCACCCGAAGATTGGCAGCTACATCCCACTCAAGGTTCAATTTCTTCAACGCCCACATGGCCTTATTCTCTAATTCCACCGGAAGGTGACATGCTTTCCCAAACACCAATCAATACGGATACATACCAATTGGAGTCTTGTAAGCTTTTCTATAGGCCCAAAGAGAATTGTCAAGTTTCCTTGACCAATCAGTCCGATTTGCATTGATAGTCTTGGATAGAATACTCTTGATCTCCCTGTTGGAGACTTCAACCTGTCCACTTGCCTGGGGATGATAGGGGGTTGTCACCTTGTGAGTGACACCATACTTGGAGAGTAAAGTGTCAAAGGCTTTGTTGCAAAAATGTGAAACCCCATCACTAATGATGGCCCTTGGGGTATCGAACCCTGTGAATATGTTTTCCTTTAAGAAAGCCACCACACTCCATGCTTTATTTTTGGGCAAAGCCATAGCTTCAACCTATTTGGAAACGTAATCCACAGCAACAAGAATATAGGTGTTCCCACATGAGCTCACAAATGGACCTATAAAGTCGATGCCCCACACATCAAAAATATCAATCTCGAGGAAGGTGGTGAGAGGCATCTCATTTTTCTTGGAGATCCCACGGGCCATTTGGCAATCATTACAACTCTTAATGAGCTCGCTAGTGTCTTTGTACAAGGTAGGCCAATAGAATCTTCAGCTTAGGACCTTTGTAGCAGTTATCGCCCCACCATAGTGACCACCATAGGGCAAAGAATGGCAAGCTTCAAGAATACCCAATTGTTCTTCTTCTGGAACACATCTCCGGATAACACCATCAGTGCAAATTTTGAAGAGATATGGCTCATCCCAATAGTAGTCCAGGAAGTCCCGTTGGAGCTTCTTCCTTTGGTTTCAGGAGAACTCATTTGGAATAATGCCAGTCACAACATAGTTGGCCACATCGGCAAACCATGGCATCCCAGTCATAGAAATGGAAAGGAGTTGTTCGTCAGGAAATGAATCATTGATCTCAAGGCCATCATGTGGCCTCCCCTCCTCCTCCAATCGGGACAAGTGGTCCACCACTTGATTCTCACTACCCTTTCAGTCTTGAATCTCTAGATCACACTCTTGCAATAGAAGCACCCACCACATCAACCTTGCCTTAGAGTGTTTCTTGCTCATCAAATAATGAAATATCGCATGGTTGGTATGAACAATCACCTTTGTACTCATTAGTTAGGGGCGGAACTTCTCCAAACAAAGACAATGGCTAGGAGTTCTGTCTCAATCACCGTATCGTTGACTTGGGCCTCGTTCATGGTCTTGCTAGCATAGTAGATCGAATGAAAGATCTTATTAATTTGTTGCCCCAATACCGCACCAACCGCAACATTGCTTGCATCACACATGAGCTCAAATGGTAAGCTCCAATTTGGCGCGGTGATAATAGGAGTGGTAGTCAAGTTATACTTGAGTAGCTCAAATGCCTTCATACAATATTCATTGAAAAAGAACTTGTCATCTTTCTCTAGGAGTTTTCACAAGGGGTTTACCACCTTAGAAAAGTCCTTGATGAATCGGCGGTAAAACCCCCCATGACCTAGAAAGTTTCTCACTCCCTTTATGGAAGTAGGGGGAGGGATTTTGGATATCACTTTAATTTTTTGCTTTCTCAACCTCAATACCATTCTTGGAAATCATGTGATCGAGGACAATGCCCTCATTGACCATAAAGTGACACTTCTCCCAATTCAACACCAAGTTAGTTTCTTCACAACGTGACAATACCTTATCCAGGTTATCCAAGCACTATTAAAAATAATCAACCACAATAGAGAAATCATCCATGAAACCCTCGAGAAACTCCTCCACCATATCGATGAAGATGGACATCATACACCGCTGAAATATTGTCGGTGCATTACATAACCCGAATGGCATCCGCGAGAATGCGAAAGTGCCATATAGACAAGTGAAGGTGGTCTTCTCTTGGTCTTCAGGTGCAATAAGAATCTGGTTATATCCGAAATATCCATCCAAGAAGCAATAATAAGCACGTCCGGCTAACCTATCCAACATTTGATCAAGAAATGGAAGCAGAAAATGGTCTTTCCGCATAACTTTGTTGAGCTTTCTATAATACATGCACACTCTCCACTCGGTGACAGTACTTGTGGGGATCAATTCATTTTTGTCATTTGTTATCACAGTAATGCCCCCTTTCTTTGGGACACATTGCACCGGTGAGGTCTATGAACTATCAAAAATAGGGTAAATTACCCTGGCATCCAACCACTTGATGATCTCTTTCTTTACTACCTCTTGAATGGCCTCATTCAATCATCTTTGATGTTCCACGGAGGGTTTGGCATCCTCCTCCAAAATGATTTTGTGCATGCAAAAGGCGGGGCTTATACCCCGAATATCCGCCAATGTCCAACCTATTGCTTTCTTCCTCCTTTGAAGCACCGCAAGGGTGGCATCTACCTGCACGTTAGTTAAGCACGAGGAAAGAATAACAGGTAAAGTGGAACAAGGGCCTAGAAACTCATACCTGAGGTGTGAAGGCAAAGTCTTTAACATCAGGGTGGGAGGCTCCTCGATTGAGGGATTTATTGGTGGAGTCTTCTGGTTTTCAAGATCCAAGGAAAGTTTTCGGGGCTTATTAGTATATGATCCCATTCCTTGAAAAGGATTAACACATTCTACAAAGCCTTCCTTCTCATCCTCATCATGATTCAACAACACAGTTTCCAAGGTATCTTCCACATTTATCACAGCACTTGTGTCACAACAATTACTTCGGTCACAAGATCAACAAAAGAACACACTTCGTTGCTATTTGGCTGCCTCATTGATTTACAAACATGGAACACCACCTTTTCATCGCCCACCCGAAAGGTGAGCTCTCCAGCTTCCACATCAACTAAGTCTTTCCCTATAGAAAGGAAAGATCTCCCCATAATGATTGGCACCTCGTAGTCAACCTCACAGTCAAGTATCACAAAATATGCAGGAAGGATGAACTTGTTGACCCTAACTAACACATCATCAATTATCCCTAATGGCCTTTTCATTGTCCGATCCACTATTTGCAACCTCATGGATATGGGTCTTGATTTCCCAATCCCCAACATTTTGAATACCGAATAGGGCATCAAGTTAATGCTTGCCCCCCCCCCCCTCTCCAAATCACATAGAGCTTTGGCAAAATCGGCACTCCCAATAGTGCATGGGATTATGAAAGCACTGGGGTCTTCCAACTTTGGAGCCATGGAGTGAACCATAGCACTCACTTGATGTGTCATTTTGATTGTTTCACAGTTCATTGATCTTTTCTTTGTTACAAAATCCTTCATGAACTTGGCATATCCTAGCATTTGTTCTAAGGCTTCAACCAACGGCACATTTATGGACAAACTTTTCATCATATCAATACATTTCTTGAATTTATTCTCATTGTTTTGATTTGCAAGTCTTTGAGGGTATGGAGGAGGAGGCCTTGGCATTGGTACCTTAGCCTTTGGCACTATCGGTTCTGGCATGTCAGTCACGTGCTCCCTAGACGGGTTCACTTCTTCTTGTGTCTCCTCCACATTTTCATCAATATCAATCCTCTCTTCTTCATTAGCGTGAACATCATTGCTTGGATCATCATCTTCTTACACTAACACATCATCACCCACATGTCTTCTTTGGTTTGAGGTACTAGTAACTCCAACTCTCCCACTTCTTGTTGTCATGGCCATTGCATGCCTCGTATTCCCACCTTTCGGGTTCACCACCGTATCACTAGGTAGTGCCCCCTTTGGGCGAGTATTTAAAGCTTGAAAAATTAGGCCAAGTTGAACCTCCAAGTTACGGATAGAAGTGTTGTGGGAGGCTAATTGGGCATCGGAGTCGGCATTTTTCTCCATCATTTGCTTAAACATGTTTTCAATCCGTCCCATTTCACTATTGGAAGAACTAGGACCTTGCGACGGATATGGAGGCGGGTTGTTTGGTTGTTGATACATCGGGGGCCTCTGAAAACCCGACCCCCGATATCCTTGATTGTTATTGTTCCAACCCCCTTGATTATTGTTGTTCCCCCAATTGCTTTGATTGTTGCCACCCTAATTACCTTGATTATTTCCTCCCCAATTTCCTTGATTACCTTGATTATCCCAATTTCTTTGATTAATATTGTTGCCACCACTCCAATTTCCTTGGTGGCCTTGGTTGTTTCAGTTTCCTTGGTTTCCTTGTGCACTCCATTGTTGTTGATTTGGAGCATTGCTTCTTTGACCTTGATAATTGTTGACATATTGAACCTCTTCATCTTTCTCATCATATGAATCATCTTGATTATACCCACTATTACTTTGCTCAAATTGTTCCGGATGGTTTTGTATTTGTTGACCTCGTTGCCGTCTCTTGTTTACCATCATATTCACCCCTTCCATAGTATTCACCTGTTTCGACCCTTGAACCTGTTGAAGTTAAGCCTTGGCCAATTGGTTCATGGTGGTTGTCAACTCCACAATAGCTTTCCCATGATCATGTAGCTCCTTGTATAGGTGAATAACATTTGGGTCACCCTGAGGAACATTGGTCTACTTTGCCACGCTGAAGAGGTATCCGCCATCTCATCCAAGATTTCACAAGCTTCAGAATAAGGCGTGTTCATGAAGTTACCCCCAGCAAGTTGATTTACCACACACTGATTTGTTGTGTTGATCCCCCTGTAGAAGGTCTGTTGGATCATGGCCTCGGGCATTCTTTGACCATGGTGCGATATCTTTCCCAAATCCCGTGCAATTGCTCATTGGGCTCTTGTTTGAAAGCTAAACTTTCATCCCTTAGTATAGCCATGTGCCCCGGAGAGAAGAATTGGAAATGAACTTATCGGACAACTCATCCCAAGTGTGGATGGAATGATTGGGAAATCTCTTTATCCAGTCCAAAGCCTTTCCCGGTATAGCAAAGGGAAACAGCCTAAACCGCAGTGCATCCTCGGTGACATTTGTTTTCTTTCTCCCCCAACAATTATCGACGAAACCCTTGAGATGCTTGTAGGCATTTTGGTGTGGAGCTCCGGTGAATAAACCTCGTTGCTCAAGCAGTGTAAGCATCACATTGGTAATTTGGAAGTTGCCCGCCCTAATCCGGGAGAGATTATTGCACTTGCATAGCCCTCATTCGGCAACACCCGGTGCGCTACTCTTGGTGGAGGCAGTCATCCTCGCATGTTTACTTGAGGCTCGGGATGAACCTCATCCACTTGATCGTCATCTACCTACTCCCCAATGGTAAATTTTCGAGGGGCTCGTTGTTAAGGGCCATTTTGTCCCTAAAAGCAATTCACAAACAAAATTAGTGACTCGGAAGGAAAGAAAGACAAATCACACAAATACCTAGATATATAGATAACTCCGTTTAACTCCCCGGCAACTGCGCCAAAAATTAATCGCGGCCAAACTCACACCACAATTAAGTAGCGAGGCGGTCGATGCAATAATAAACCCAACAAAGGTCGGGATCGAATCCACAGGGAGTTAGAATATGGGATTAGGTATATATCTAAGTTAATTGTAAGTTTTGGATTCAATTTCACCTCTACAAACTTGATTGGTGTTCTACTTCTAACTTTACTCTAAAGACTGCAATAATTGAAAATAAGGACAATATTTTTGTTGTTGTTTTTCAAATAAAGACACTAGGTTAGTGACTTCTACCTAGGTGGATATCTAACGGGTAGCAAACTCTAGGGCAAGCTTGATTAGTTGGGATTGTAATATAGCTATCACACACGGGTACTCACTCTATACCTCTCGGTAGTTTGAGTTATTTTGCCCAATTTGGCTTTCTCAAGTCCAAATGGATATTCATGCAGATCAAGTGATATTAGCTCAAGTTGGGTATTATTATCTCTAGGTTTAACCCTTTAATTGGCGCTATCAATTTCTTGAGTTCGCCCTAATTCCTTGTTAGCCTAGTTTTCCCAAACTTAGTCTCTCTTTCTCAAGTAGAGACTAAGTGATAAAGCCATGAATCAATGTTTGCAACTATTAATTCTTGAGTTCTAGCAAGAACGAGGCTAAATATTACTAACACATTCACATTCAAGCCCTAAAATCAAATGCCCATTAAATACCCACACTAGGGTTAGGTCACAACCCTAGTTATGGGTTTAGCTGCTCATGGAAATAACAGAAATTAAAGATGAAATGAAAATAAAATCAATAATATTAATTTATGGAACGCAAATCTAATGTTAAGAAGTGAATCTAGTACAAAATTTCTGAAAATAGAAAAGTTAGCCATCTCAGGTGCTCCTACAAAACATAACATTCCCTAAAATGACAAAAAGTTCTATTTATACTAAGCTAAACATATCTAACAAAAATGCCCCTGCGGAGGTTGTGCGGTCGCGTAATTCTGAGTGCGGCCGCACTCTTGCTTTCGCGGCCGCATAATTCTGATGCGGTCTGTATTCTTCTCTTTTGGATCTGGGTTGAGCTGAACTTTCGCGGACCGCATAATTCTAAGTGCGGCCGCGCTCCAAATTATGCGGCCGCATAAAAGTGATGTGGTCCGCACTTGCTTGAGTTTGGCTTGAAGTCAACTCTCTGATTCTTCATCTTATGGACCGCATAATTTCGATCGCAGCCACACAAGGGACTTCTGTGGCCGCACAATTCTGGTGCGGTCCGCACTTCTCTCTTTTGCTCAAGTTGTCAGCTCTCTGAATCTCAGTCATCGCGGTCCGCAAAATTTCAATTGCGGCCGCACAGGGACTTTTGCGGCCGCACATTTCTGGTGCGGTCCGCACTTCTCTCTTTTGCTCAAGTTGTCAGCTCTCTGAATCTCAGTCATCGCGGTCCGCAAAATTTCAATTGCGGCCGCACAGGGACTTTTGCGGCCGCACATTTCTGGTGCGGTCCGCGTTCTTCATTTAGCCCAAAATCACACCCTTTGAATCTCTCTCTTGCGGACCGCATAATTGTGATTGCGACCGCACAATATTTGTGCGGTCCGCACTTCAGACCTCTTTGCCCAGCCTTCATTTTTGTTCATTTTTTGACTCCTTTGTGTGTTGATTTTGATTCCTTTGGCTCATTTTGAATCATTCCTGCAAGCAAGCATATTTCATTAGTTTCTGGGAATACCTTCAAGTATGTTTGGTCTAAAACACAAGTAAAAGAGAGTAAATAATATTTTAAAATCCCTACAAATCAATGATCCACCTTGTTCCTCTATGGACAAGGACAACACTATATGAGGATGAGTATAACGGACAGATTCTGATCCCTAGGATAAGAAGACTCCAAAAAGAGTGGAATGACCTGGTCACAATGCCAATGGGTCAAAACTCGTGGTGTACTCCTGAGTATTATGTCTGGATTAACGAGGAAGACGAGTTGGCCCGGCAATGCAGAGAGGGTATAGCCTAGCTAGAGGATGCAGTGGCTGCTTTGCAAATCTACCATGAGATCCTGCCACATTACCTTATGACTACCTCAATGCACCGTCAAGTGGTCCCATGATCCATCGATCACATATTGCCACCTGCTGAAGACGATGATCGGGTAGTGGAGTGCATCCAAATAGAATCTTGTACAGAGCCAGAAGAAGATCCAAAGGAAGGGTCAGAGTTCAATGATGACGAGGAGGAGTTTAAAGAAGACTCGGAGGAATATCCGAAGGAAAAACTAGAAGAAAAGGATATGGGAAACGATCCCGGGGATGGTTACTAGAAGTTGGTTGATTTACCCTTCTTTCCCACTTTGTACCCTTATCCCCGGTTTTCTTTTTACTTTTCTAAAGGGCAAGTTGTTCAAGCCCATGCAGTTGTATGAAATAGAGATGTAATCTTTTTTCCCGCTTATCTCAGTCTAAATTATTAATGAAAACAAACTTGCTTCGTATCTAAATGTGTCAAGTCTAAATGTTTGTCAAACATCTGCGATCTAGGCCTACCTCTCACAATGAGAGGTCCCGCGAATTCTAGGAAATGCGCTAGCCTTAATGCGTGAATTAATTGCTTTGTGTGATTTCTTGCTTGTATAAATGAAGAAACTGACTCTTGTTTCTTTTCTTTCTTCTTATTTTTTATTTTGATTTATTATTACCCCCTAAAGGAAAGTTGGTTTGTGTCGATCCGAAACTGGCGGAACCACCATACAATCTAAGATTAAAGGGAAAGATATCAGCTACAGAGAACCCGTCTGAACATGCTCGGGTCATAGCCGACAACCCGGGGCGATTGGTGGAGAAGGACGATTTCAGGAATGATGAACATGTGGATAGGATGGCCCAGAAAATGGAGTCTCTAAGGGAGGAAGTACAACATATCAGGGAACTAGCATATCTGGTCGTGACAACTCTTCCTCAACTACCTCGCTTTCCTTCTTTGGATTCGATTCCTGACCATTTTCCTTCCACATCAGGCCAAAACAACAACACCCCAACTTTAGTCCCCACTACCTAAGTCATACCTCCAGTAACCCCCGCAAACCCACCAAACCCCCTATCCACACTCCCTACGTACCACAATACGTTCAAACACCACAAAACCCACAATATGACGGAGTCATATTTACCGGTCACTAAAATCAACACATACCTGTGGCACATACTGCCACTCATAAGCGATATGTTCCCCTGTATATGCCATTTCTTAACCAACCTTTACAGCGCATGTCACGGAAAGGGTGCCTTATGCGATTGACCAATACGCCAAGATGGAGAGGGAAGCCAGGCATAAGGGAGAGGAGTCAGTATCTGAGCAGCTGCAAATCTTGAGTAAACGAATGAAGAACCTCCAAGTCGCCCGAGGAAGTGAACGTTTGGACTAAGAGGATCTGTGTATTCATTTGGATGTGGATATGCCATCAGGGTATAAGCCTCCAAAGTTCGATATCTTCGATGGGACGGGTGACCCCCACACGCATTGGAGGGCATATTGTGACAAGTTAGTCGGGGTGGGGAGAAACGAGAAGCTAAGAATGAAGTTATTTACAAGGAGCCTAAGGGGAGAAGCACGCACCTGATATACTCGACAGGATCCGTGAAATTGGAGAACTTGGCAAGATATGGTGTAGGACTTCATGAATCGCTTTCGATTCAACACACAGATCACTCCCGATAGGTTCGCACTGGTAAACCTACAAAAAAGGCCATCTGAGTCATTCCAAGAATATGCACGTCGGTGGAGGTCAGAGGTTGCCAGGGCGCAACCTCCGCTGGACGACAGTGAATTAACCAAGTATTTCATCAGAGCACAGGTAGGGATATACTTCAAAAAAATAATGGGAATGATGGGACTGAAACTCCCTGAGCTGGTCAAGATGGGAGATTTCTTAGAAGAAACTATAAAATCTGGTAAAGTACAATCCATGGAAGCACTGCAAGCCGCCAGTAAGACCATCCAATCAGGATCAATTGGTAGCAAAAACAAAGAAGAAAAAGGAGGTCTCAGCAGTCGTCCCTTACTATCAACCCAACCCCCATCACGAAAACAATTCATATTTCCCAAAAAACCATTCACCTCTACCTTCCTATGCTCCAGTCTATAACATCCAGCCATATTATCATCCTCAACCACAATGCAACCCTTCTCGAGCCCACAACAACCATATGATCTTGTCCAAACTACTACCCATCAAAACTAACCCGCTTATACATCATGCCCTGGTCCTAATTTTGAAGAAAGGGGTCCCAGAAATTATACTCTGATTATTGAGCCTCTGGCCCAATTGTTCTAGATATTGAGAAGAGCAAGATTGTTACATCCAGTGGAAGGAAGGGTTCCTAACTATCCCTCCAAGTATTTTGATGCAACTAAAAGGTGTGTGTACCATTCCAACGTGCTTGGGCATTATACTGAAGATTGTTTTAAGCTGAAAATGAGATTGAAACACTGATCAATAGCGAATCCATTTAGTGCACTCCGGTGCCACCCAATGTGAATCGCAATCCGCTGCCAAATCACCGAAACTAGGTAGTCAACATGATCACATTGGACGAAGAATATGATCTAAAGGGAACGATTGTCATAGTAGGATATGCAGAAGCTGCCAGGATCCCACCTCAAAGGGCTCCAATGATTACCGTACAAGTGAGACCTACAGTGACAGTTCAGAATTATCAGCGATAACCCGTCAATGCTATAGGGGATGAAGAGAGTCGTGAATACAAAATTGTCCCATGGACGTACCGGTAGAAGGGGAAGGCCAAGATGACAGACTCTGCCACAGCCTATGGTATGACTAAGTCTAGGAGATGCTATGCTCTGGAAGATGCAAATCGAGAGAAATTAGGAAGAGAGAAGATTCAAAGAATGAACATAACGGACCTAGAAGCCGCCAAATTCTGGATGAGAATGTCGACCAAAGAGTACTTCGTGAAGGAGCAACTGAAGAAAACTCTAGCACAGATATCAATCATGGACTTGCTGATGAGTTTCAACAGTCATAAGGATGCCATTTTCAAAGTACTAAGTGGGGTAAGTGTGCCAAGCAACACCACCAGTGAGGCACTGGCCGTAATAATTGGGAAAATGGTCGAAGCAAATATGATCACTTTCAGAAGAGATGAACTTCCCTTCGAAGGCACAAGTCACAACAAAGCTCTTCATATCACTGTCAAATATGGGGACAAAGTGGTGTCCCGAGTACTGGTCGACGGAAGGTCAGGAGTCAACATTTGTATGCTTTCTGCTTTACGGGAATTGGGAATCCATTTCAGTGAAGTCAAGGAAATCCGCGTGAGGTCAAGGGCCTTTGAGGGTTCGTAGAAGGATGACATCGGATAAATATATTTGGCTTTGCATATCGGACCTGTTGAATTTCCCATATTATTTCAAGTCATGGATATCTTTTCTTCCTACAACTTGTTGCTGGGAAGGCCTTGAATACACATGGCAGGGGCCGTCCCATCCACTCTACACCAATGCATGAAATTTGAGTAGGGATATCATAGGATCATGGTCCAGGGTGAGTGGGGTCACTCCGCTTATTTGGAGCATGTTATTCCATTCATTGAAGGGCTAGACGGAGTTGCTTTCCATGTAGTGGAAAACATGCAGACCACCGAAATGGAAGAAACTAAACAAAACTTGTGAATGCAGTCACCGTATATATCCAAGATGGCTATCAAGGAGATGATAAAATATGGATACAGACAAGGAACAGGTTCGGGAGCTAGGTCGGACGGGATCACAGAGCCAATTGAACCTAATGGGTAGAAAGGAAGGGTCGGCATAGGATATCAGCTTCCGGTGGGGAAAGCTCATGTCGATAGCACCAGGAAAAAGGTTTTTGTACTAGAGCATGTTTCAAGACCGGTCCACAGTTCAATACAAGAAGATGATATCATCGACGGGTTGGGAAAGTTATTCATGAATATGATTGAGGAATGCTTTGAAGGGACTAACATCAAGCCACCGACCATCAGGGATGCTAAATGAAGGGAAGAGCTTCGAAATTGGACCGACCGTCCATATTTGGTTCGCCAGGAGTCTTGGTAGTATGGAATTGTAAATGTTTTCTTTTTGAAAAGTGCACGGTCAATTGAGGCTTGCACCATGTCTGTACCCTTTTGTTATTTACCTTTTTTGAATGCTTAAGGCGTTTCTCTTTTGATGAAATAAAAGAATAATTTTCTTAAAATATTGCAACTTTATTATCGTTTCATTTATACTTATCTTTTCAGTAATCAAAATGCTAAAAACCTGCGTTCTACAATTTTGACATGTAACAAAATCGTCGAGCGCAACGACCCAAATTACAAGGAGTATGATGAGAGTATGATGCCAGACAATCTCCCATAGGAGATCGAACAACTGGAGAGTCAGAAAAAGCCCAACCTCAAAGAAACGGAAGTGGTCAACCTTGGAAGTGAAGAAGATGTGAGAGAAACCAGAATCAGCATTTATCTAGAAGCCGAGCAGAAGGGAAAACTGGTTGAGCTCCTCCGATAATACATTGTAGTGTTCGCATGGTCATATGATGACATGCTGGATTAAGTACTAACATTGATTCGTATTGATTGCCCAGTGATACTACCATACAGCCAGTCAAGCAGAAACCCAAGAAAGTTAAGCTCGATTTGAGTCTGAGGATAAAGGAGGAAGTAACCAAGAAGATAGAGGTGAATGTGGTGAGAGTCACAAATTATCCCAACTGGTTGGAAAATATTGTCCCAGTACCCAAGAAAGCCAGAAGGATCAAAATATGCGTGGATTACCGAGATCTCAACAAAGCTAGTCCAAACGACGACTTCCCTTTACCAAACATCCACATCCTCGTCGACAATTGCACGAAGCATAAACTGTAATTGTTTGTGGATTGTTTCGCTGGGTACCACCAAATCTTGATGCACGAGAAAGATGCATAAAAGACAGCTTTTGCCACACCTTGGGGAGTTTACTACTATAAAGTCATGTCGTTCGGTCTCAAGAACGTTGATGCCACCTACATGCCATGACGACCCTTTTTCATGACATGATTCATAAAGAGATTAAAGTGTATATAGATAACGTCATCATCAAGTCTCGAAAGAGTTCAAAGCACTTGGATGATTTTAGGAAATGTTTCGAAAGCGGAGGTACAACTTGAAATTGAACCCAACAAAGTGCGCGTTCGGAGTCCCCGCTGGAAATCTGTTAGGATACATTGTAAGCATGAAGGAGATAGAACTGAACCCATCAAAAATCAAGGCCATTCAGGAATTGCCACCACCAAAGAGTAAGAAAGATGTGATGAGTTTCCTGGGTAGACTAAATTACATCAGTTGCTTCATAGCCTAGTCCACGATAATCTTTGAACCCATTTTGAAGTTGCTGAAAAAGGATATTGCCACAAAATGGATAGAAGAGTGCTAGAAAGCCTTCGACGGAATCAAGGAGTATCTTTCAAATCCACCAATGTTGGTTCCCCCCGAACTTGAGAAGCCATTATTACTATATATGTCAGTCTTGGATAACGTCTTCGGCTGTGTGTTGGGACAGCATGACGAGACTAGGAGAAATGAGTAGGCCATCTACTACTTAAGTAAGAAGTGCATGACACGCGAGGCCAAATATACTTTGATAGAATGCACTTGTTGTGCTCTGACTTGGATCGCCCAAAAACTAAGGCATTACATGTCAGCATACACTAACCACCTGATATCTCGGCTCGACCCGCTCAAGTACATCTTCTAGAAGTCGATGCCTACCGAAAAGCTAGCTAAATGGAAAATTATCCTCAACGAATTTTACATTGTGTACATTACTTATAAAACTATCAAGGGGAAAGCTTAAGCCGACCACCTTGAAGAGAATCCGGTGCATGGGGATTACGAGCCACTCACTACGTATTTTCCCGATGAAGAAGTATTATTTTCTGGCCTGATTCCAGTGGGATACGTAGGCAGTCTGAGTCAGACTCGGCTATTTCATGCTTAATCTCATCGTTTATGCATCTTTTGTAATCGAACTACGTCTTGACCTGATTCCATTTGGATACGTAGGCTGCCTGAGTAAGGATCGGTCATCTTAATCATATTTTATCATCATCCATGAACTATGTTCAGACCTGATTCCATTTTGGATACGTATGCAACCTGAAAGGGTTCGGTCATAATATTAGGAAAACCTTTGTATTGCATTAGTTTGAAGTAGGATGCAATCACAATGACAAGCAGCCACGTTATCAAGCATCACAAAGGATCAACGTCAACAGGACAAAATTTCAAGAAGAGACATGATATCGCCCAAACTCACACCACTAATTTAGGTTGTGAGGCGGTCGATGCAATAATAAAAACACAACACGAGTCGGGGTCGATTCCACAGGGAGCTTGATATGGGATTAGGTATATACCCAGTGTGAATGTATGACGTGCCTAAGATTACACTTTTACATTTTGAATTGTTGTTTCTACTTCTGCTTTTACGCTAATGCTTGTAGTTGTAAAGCTAAGAGGCAATGTTTTTGGTTTTGGTTGTTTTTCAAGTTATAAAAGATCTAGGGTTGCGACTTCCTCCTAGTTGGTTACCTAACGGATTTATAGCTTTAGGGCATGTTTGGTTGATTGGGATACAATAGCAATCACACATAATTACTCACTCTATACCTCTCAGTAGTTTGAGTGATTTTGCCCAATTCAACTTTCTCAAGTCCAAATGGATATCTCACGACCCTTTAATTGGGGCTACAATTTCTTGAGTTCACCCCAATTTCTTGTTAGCCAAGTTTTCCTAGACTTAGTCTCACTTTATAAAGTATAGACTAAGTCAATTAGGCATGAATCAATGTTTGCAACCATCAATTCTCAAATTCAAACTAGAACTAGGCTAAAATTCATATACCCAATCACAAATAAGCCCTAAATCAATCACACATTAAGTACCCATACTAGGGTTGGGTGACAACCCTAGCTATGGGTTTAGCTACTCATGGAAAATGAAGAAATTAAAGAAAAAACTAAGATAAAATGCATAACAATTGATTAAGGAAAAAACATCTAATGTTTAAATGCTAAACTAGTATAAAGTTACCCAATACAGTAAATAAAAACGGCTCTAAGTGTTCAGGTGCACCCAACATAACCTAAAAATGACAAAAAAGATCTATTTATACCCAGCTAAAAATATCTGACAAAATTGGTTGTGCGAAGGTTGTGCGGCCGCAAAATTCTGTGTGCGGTCCGCACTTTGGGACTGACTGGTCAGGTTGACTTTCTGCAATCGCATAAAAGTGAGATGCGGCCGCACTTTCTCTAATTTTGCGGACCGCACATTTCTGAGTGCGGTGACACTCCTGCTCTTGGACTGGATTTGGGCTTCATTCTGCGGACCGCATATTTATGAATCTGGCCGCATTTTGGCATCATGCGGCCGTACAATAATGGTGTGGTCCGCACATCTATAAGCTCCCAAACTACAAGTCTCTGAATCTAGTCTTCTGCGACTGCACAATAATTATTGTGCGGTTCGCACTCTGTGAAGAAATTCTATCAGTGCATCTTCAGAGTTTGCGGCCGCACACAGTATTGTACGGTCCGCACTGTAGCATGTTTTTCCTTATTTTGGTTCTTGTCCAATTTTACTCCTTTTTGAGTTAATTTTCACTTCTTTGGCTCGTTTCCCAATATTCCTGGAAGAAAACACATTTCATTAGTTCTCGGGAATACCTTTAAGCATTTTTGAGCTAAAACGTAAGTAAAAGAGAGCAAATAAGCGGTCAAAATTTCTACTTATCACCTCCCCCAAGCTTAAGCTTTTGCTTGTCCTCAAGCAATTAAGGAAATTTTTGACCTCCACTAGAAAAGGGCTATTTCAGCTGGCCTAAGTTGAATCAAACACAAATCAATTGGGACCAACAATCACTCATATGCTCATGAATCATTAACAAGCCTATGATCTGAATGTTAAAGCAAAAATGGCTCTAATGTGACGCTTGAGCATCAAGGATTGACTTTGTTCATCAAGGAAGCTCGCACTTTCATGCAGGTTATTGTGGATCCCAAACTCCTCCTCCTATACTCTTCAAAAGCTCATCTCACTCACAAATGAAGAATTCAATTCAATGACTCGAGAAAGATTTGTTCATCACTCTCAAAAGAATGTCACAATCCCGGCTCTAAATATCATATGCTTGCCCCTCATGTAGATCACCACTAATGTAAGCTCGCTCGGCTTGAAATCACGTAGGGCTTTTTCGGCATGTAATGAAGGCTTTCGGACTAAGGAGGGAAATATCGGAATGGAATTGGTTCATCTTCCTTTTAGCACTTCATATTCTCTTTTTGGCTCTTACTTTGCCGACTCTTTGAGTCATTTTCTTTTCCTTTAGGCGGATTAGAGAGACTTGACATCACTCTTTCTTTGTCATGCTATTCATACTTTCCTTCTTTGTTATCCATGCTTTGAACGTTTGCTTTCTTTTACATCTTTTCAACCCTTTCACATTATTCACTTTCTTTTTGTGTTTTTCTTTAGTTCTTCCTTTATTTTTCTTTGCCTTTCCTCTTCTTCATTTCTTTTCTCTTTTTGTTCCTTGAGGCCATATTTAAACTCCTCGTCTCTCCCCCAAACTTATGTTTTTGAGATTTGAATCACATGAGTGCTAAAGAAAGTTCAGGTGCCAAGAGAGAGTCACTATAAAACGGGTAAAAGCTTGTAATGTGGTTATCGAATAAAAAGGCTTTAGGCTCAAAAGGATTTACTAATGATGATATCATTGGTGGGCCATGGAAGGTTTCAAAATGGGTCAAGGAAAGCCTACAATCACTTCTCAAGCCATGCTAACTTAGAATTTTGCCTAGAAATACATTCGGGGAAAGTTCTAGACCACTCGCATAGGTACTTGGACTTGTAACAAAATACTTCACCTCTCACACAACCGGATTGTCAAAGAGAATAGAGTCGAGGTCCCACAACAACCGCATTCAAGATTAAAAATCGCTAATGGTTCAACTAAACCACCCGATGATTGCCTACGTCAACGCAAGAGTCATAAGGTCACTAACTGGGGCTATTTCTTTACAAAAACTTGTTTTTAACCATAAGAGTGTAGTTAAGTGTGTTGTTACAAAGTCAAGTATGCTTAACCCTTATTTATTCATTAATACTATATGTTTCTACCTAATCATCAAAAACTGACTTGATCCCTTAAGAAGGTTGTCACGCCATCCATCATTGGGAAGAGCCACCCGGTTCACACAAGACCCACCTTTGGAAAGAACCGTAGCATTAAGAAAACCAAAGGCTTATTGTTCACTAAAACATAAAAAGAAGCTAACAAATCAAAAAGAAGCTAATAAAGTAACTAAGAAGCTATACTATTAAGAAAACAAAATGAAGAAGCTATGAAATAAACTACTGAAAGTAAGGCAAATGAATATACAATCCGAGAGGAATAGAATATATACAAGAGGGGTGAATATATACATAATGAGGGAGAAAATGAAAATAAAAGAAAAAGAGTATTAAAGTTATTTCCCAAAAGTAATCAAATGTCATCACAGCCATCCAAAATGAACCAAAATAGACCACCCCCCAGAATAAGAACAAGCATTGTCCTCAATGCTTAGCAAAATCAAAACAAAAGAGGATAGAGAGTAAAGAAAACTCCCTATGTGGTCTCAGGGTGACTGGCAGCATCACCGCCCTCAGTCTTCTCCAACTGTATCACATCATTACCGGGCTGAGGGACAACAGGGTTGGTGAGCATCTGAAGCATCTCCTCAGCAGTGGGGACAGTGAGATCTGGCTCGTCAGACTGGCCAGCTGGTGCCTCTGCTGATGGTGCTGCTGGGTCAGCTGGTACTGATGGATCTGTCTCCATCAGTAGGTCAAAAGGAAAATCACCTGTTGTTGTTATCTTCTTCACCTCCTTTATCAAACTCTCCACTGCTTTCTTTAAATCCTGGGATTTCCTCATCTTCTTCACCTGCTTGATCAACTCCTCAATAGCACCCGTGTGAGCCACTAGTGTATCCATAACAGTCTTCTGGTTGTCCAGAATCTTCTTCAATGTTTCCTCCACTGACTGAGGGACTTGTGGTGCTGCTGAGGTGAGGATTGTGCTGCAACAGCACAGGATATGTCAGACAACTTAGAAGTAGTTGTCTGCATCCAGTTGTTGAGGCTCACCAAAGTCTGGGAGACTCATAGCGCAGTGACAGGATAAGTGGATGAGGCTGGCACTGGTACTGCAACTGATGGCCTAGAAGATGAAGATGGTGGCATTGAGGCTGTCCCGGTGGAAGGCCCGGCTGCTGTGGAAGGCATGGGAGTTGTAGATAGCTTAACAGCAGCCTCGGAACCTACCGTCGATGGCTCCTCAGACTGACCGACAGTGGTAGTGACCTTACCCTTGAACTTTGGGTTGTCAGCACCCTGCAGGTGGTACCATGAGAAAGGCTTCTTGTCCTTTACTTTTGTTTCATATGGCCTCGGCTCAACCTTGGCATCATTGAGATACTCTGTGAGGGTGTTTGGATAAGGGTAGGACTTTTCACTTTTTCGAACTGCCAATGTGATGTTGGTTGACATGATGGCACCCACATTGATCGGGTACCCTACCATAATAGAAGCCACCAGAACTGCCCGGGGAAGTGGGAGGTTGTTCTCATTCAAACTCGGATCAATCCGGCTACACACAAAGGTTTGCCACCCTTTAACTTCAAAATTGAGGGTGGCCCGGAGGATAGGAACTCCTGCTGTAATCCATGGTGGTGATGGTCCTCGGGCGGCCAAAATCTCAGCTAGCCAAGGGCGAGCTGCATCACCTAGAGCTAACTCCTCTAGGTACTGGACTACCTCCACTTCTTTGAATCCCACATAAGTGTTCAAAGAGCAGGCGTCGAAGCAGACTTTTAAATTTCTCACCTTTGTCACTTTTGTCCCCTTCTTGATGTGAGCCACATTGGCGTAGAACTCCCTGACCAAGTGCTCATTTGCATCGATGACACTGTGGGTGAACCAATTCCACCCCTTGCGCTCGTGAAACTGTCTAAGAATATTTGGATTATGAATATTCAAATCCTTCATTAAGAACTGTCGCTCAAGTGTGAGCGACCTCTGGGGCCACAATTCCCGGAACTTGTTGAAGGCTTTCAAGCTCACAAACCGATCCTCCCATATTTCATTTGTCTTCGACCTCTTAAGGTCGCCCACTTGAGTGTCCCCCCCCCCCTACCATCAACCGAGACATTATCATCATCGACATCAATAGCTACTGGTACTAGAGGAGTAGGTGTATAGGAGTGCTCGGAAACCTGGCTTCCCGCATAAGAACCCCCAGAAGAAATAGATGTAGGTTCATCACGCAATTGATAATGCCTAGTGGGTTGGGATGGTTGGGACTGGGCCTCAGGTTGGATCTCCATTGAATGACCCTTGGAGGCTTTCCTGGATGGGTCATAGGAACTGGCTCTGTGGCCCTTCCTCTCTCGGTGGTCAGCTTTTTAGCAATAAGCTTTGATTGCACTCGCAGAGGGCGAATGCCTTTTCCTCTGCCTCGGGAGGATTCACCTCTCCCTTTTGATGTATCACCTCCACCATGTAATCTAACCATTGTCTGCAATACAAGGTACATAGGTCAGTTGATTTCAAAACAATTCAAACATTTGCAGAACAATTGCAGCACAACAGTCATCAAAGGAGACAGTGCGGACCGCACAAAGTGTAGCCGCAGACTGTCTAGTGCGGACCGCACAATTTAAAGTGCGGTCGCACCCCCTAAAGTGCGGACTGCATAATTGTGAGTGCGGCTGCACATCTTGAAGTGTGGACCATATAATTATGAGTGCGGCCGCATATCCTAAAGTACAGACCACACAATTTTGAGTGCGTCCGCACAAGTCCAATCCTGAGATATTGATTCTCTGAAGTTCAAAAGTGCGGTCGCACACATTTTTATGCGGCCGCACAATTTTACTGCAGACCGCACAATTTTGAGTGCGGTCCGCACTTTTCAAGCGCAATATTGGCCCTAATCAAGTGGTCTGTAGACCACACAATTTGAACATTTACGACAGTAAGGTTAGGGTTCATGCAATTTTTCACAATTTAGACATGGAATGCACAAATTAACATGATTAATGGTCTACCCAGTCCCTAACGAACATGTATGAAACTACCCATATGATTTTAAACACTCATGACTAACAATTGGCATTTTAGGTCTAACAATAACTCTACCAGAAAAGAACAAAAACTAAAAGAAATTGCAAAATCTAAATATGTAATGAACATACTAGTTATGAAGGATGCAGGTAAGAATTTACACTGGTGAAATAAAGGAAGATTGTGAACTAATTGATCGGGCACTGTGCTTGCTTAGGGTTCAATAACTCAGAGGGGTAAAGTTGTGAATAGTGCCTTGAGGTTTTATTTATAGGTTGACCAAGTCACCCCAAACCTAAGGCGAGTGCGGCCGCACAATTTTGGGTGCAGACTGCACTCTTTACCTGGACCTTGAAGCAACTTTTTAGTCCGCATAAAAGTGAGTGCGGCCGCAGAATTTGTGTGGACCACATAATTTTGGGTGCGGCCGGATATTGGCTATGAATTTTGACTGGCCAGCTTCAGAGAACTTACAATTTTGGTCTTCCAGTTGTGCGACCGCACACAGAATTGTGCGGCCGCAGAGTGATTTCTGCTGCTGCCTTTAGAATTGTGCGGTCCGAACAATTAATGTGTGGTCCGCACTATTTCAACACTTAGCCAAATTTTTTTTAATGACACAGTCCCTGCAATGCACACCCCTTCCTGTATACACTTCAAAACTAGTTAGCACAAAACAAAGCCTATCTAATGAAAACGAAAAAGACATATGGGTTGTCTCCTAAGAAGCGCCTAATTTAACGTCGCGGCACGACGCAGGTTACCATCAATCACTTGAAATAAATTAACACCACAACGTGGCCATCATCAACATTGCCAAGATAATGTTTCACCTGGTGACCATTGACTTTAAACACTTCATCATTCTTTTTCTTCAAGTCTAATGCACCAAAGGGTGTCACATGCACAACCTCAAATAGACCACTCTACTTGGATTTCAACTTTCCCGGAAACATCCGCAATCGAGAATTGAACAATAGCACAAGATCGCCTTCTTTGAAATCCTTGTTCCGGATGTACTTGTCATGGAGGTACTTTATATTGTCCTTGTACAAGGACGAACTTCAATATGCATGGAACCGGAATTCATCAAGCTCATTCAATTGTGCCACCCTTAAGCTGGCGACAACATCCCATTCAAGATTAAGCTTCTTCAATGCCCACATAGCCTTGTGCTCAAGTTCCACTGGCAGGTGACAAGCTTTACCGAACACTAACCGATACCGAGACATACCAATCGGTGTTTTGTAAGCCATCCTATAGGCCCAAAGGGCATCATCAAGTTTCTTTGACCAATCCGTCCAGTTGGCATTCACGGTCTTTGAAAAAATACTCTTGATCTCCCAGTTGGAAACTTCAACTTGCCCGCTTGCTTGAGGATGATAGGGGGTCGACACTTTGTGAGTAACACCATACTTTGTAAGTAAGATATCAAAAGCTTTGTTGCCAAAGTATGATCCCCCATCACTAATAATGGCCCTTGGAGTACCAAACCTTGTGAAGATGTTCTTTTTCAAAAATGCCACCACACTCCGAGCTTCATTGTTAGGCAAAGCACGGCTTCAACCCACTTTGACACATAATCCACAGCTACCAATATGTAAGTGTTCCCACAAGAGCTCACTAACGGACCCATGAAATCAATGCCCCACACATCAAAAATGTCAATCTACAAGATGGTGGTGGGGGCATCTCATTTTTCTTAGAACTCCCACCGAACCTTTGACATTCATCACAACGCTTGATGAGATTGCTAGCGTCCTTGTAAAGAGTAGGCCAATAGAATCCACAACTTAACACTTTTGTTGTTGTTATAGCTCCACCATGGTGACCACCATATGGCAAAGAGTGGCAAGCCTCAAGAATTTCCATTTGTTCCTCCTCCGATACATATCGTCGAATAACACCATCGGTACAAATCCGGAAGAGATAAGGCTCATCCCAATAATAGTCAAGGCAATCCCATTTTACCTTCTTCCTTTGGTTTGAAGAGAACTCATTCGGCACAATGTCACTCACAAGATAATTGGCAAAGTCGGCGAACCATGGCATCCCGGTCATAGAAATGGCTAGGAGTTGCTCGTCGGGAAATGAATCATTTATCTCAAGGCCATCATGTGGCCTCCCCTCCTCCTCCATACAAGACAAGTGGTCCGTCACTTGGTTTTCACTACCTTCGCGGTCTTGAATCTCTAGATCAAACTCTTGCAAAAGAAGCACCCACCGCATTAGTCTTGCTTTAGAATCTTTCTTACTCATCAAATATCGAAGCGCCGCATGGTCAGTGTGAACAATCCCCTTTGTACCCATCAAGTACGGGCGGAACTTTTCCATAGCAAAAACAATAGCAATGAGCTCTTTTTCGGTCACTGTGTAGTTGAAATGGGCATCATTCATGGTCTTACTAGCATAACAGACTGGATGAAAGATTTTGTTGATACACTCCCCCAAAACTGCTCCAACCGCCACATCACTTGCGTCACACATGAGCTCAAAAGGCAAGCTCCAATCTGGTTCGGTGATAATAGGAGTAGTAGTCAACTTGAAAATGAGCAATTCGAATGCCTTCATATAATCCTCATTGAAATGGAACTTGGCATCCTTCTCCAAAAGTTTACACAAGGGATTCACCACCTTGGAAAAGTCCTTGATGAATCGGCGATAGAACCCCACATGACCCAAGAAGCTCTTCACTCCCGTCATGGATGTAGGGGGAGAGAGTTTGGAGATCACCTCAATTTTGGCCTTGTCGACCTCAATACCATGCTTTGAAATTTTGTGGCCGAGTACTATGCTTTCTTCGACCATGAAGTGACATTTCTCCCAATTCAAAACTAAGTTTGTCTCCTCACATCTTGCCAAGACCTTATCCAAGTTGTTCAAGCAATCATTGAAGGAATTCCTAACCACAGAGAAATCATCCATAAAGACCTCAAGAACATCCTCTACCATGTCGGTGAAGATGGCCATCATACACCGTTGAAAAGTAGTTGGTGCATTACATAACCCAAATGACATCCGCGAGAATACAAAAGTACCATAGGGACAAGTTAAAGTAGTCTTCTCTTGGTCCTCAGGAGCAATGAGAATTTGATTGTATCCGGAATATCCATCAAGGAAATAATAAAAAGCTCGTACGGCCAACCTATCAAGCATTTGATCAAGAAATGGAAGCGGAAAATGATCTTTCCGAGTGCATTTGTTGAGCTTCCGATAGTCCATGCACACTCTCCATCCGGTTACCGTTCTTGTAGGAATCAATTCGTTCTTGTCATTGGTGACCACAGTCATGCCCCCTTTCTTTGGGATACATTGCACCGGAGAGGTCCATGCGCTATCGGAAATAGGGTAAACTACCCCGGCAACCAACCACTTTATGATCTCCTTATTTACCACCTCTTGTATTGCTTCATTTAATCTTTTTTGATGTTCAATGGAGGGTTTGGAATCCTCCTCCAAAATAATCTTGTGCATGCAAAAGGCAAGGCTTATACCCCGAATATCCGCCAGTGTCCATCCTATAGCTTTCTTCCTATTTTGAAGCACCGCCAAAGTAGAATCTACCTGCACGTTAGTCAAGCAAGAGGAAAGAATAATAGGTAAAGTAGAACATGGGCCAAGAAACTCATACCTGAGATGTGATGGCAATGGCTTTAACTCCAAAGTGGGAGGCTCCTCGATTGAGGGCTTTGTTGGAGGAGTCTTTCGGTTCTCAAGATCTAAGGACAATTTTCCCGGTCCATAGGTATATGACCCCATTCCTTGTAATGTATTTACACATTCCGCATAGTCATCCTTCTCATCATCATCATGATTAAGCAATACGGCCTCCAAAGTATCATCAGCATTCATGATGGCACCAGCATCATCAACAATCACATCGGTCACTAAGTCCACAAACGAACAAACTCCATTGCTATTCGGGGCCTCATAGATTTGCACACATGGAAAACCACCTTTTCATCGCCCACCCGAAAGGTGAGCACACCGGCTTCCACATCAACAAGAGCCTTCCCCGTAGCAAGGAAAGGTCTACCCAAGATAATAAGAACTTCATAGTCCACTTCGCAATCAAGAATCACAAAGTTCGTCAGGAGGATGAACTTATCAACACGAACTAGCAAATCATCAATAATACCCAATGATCTCTTTATAGTACTATCCTCCATTTGTAACCTCATAGATGTGGGTCTTGGTTGCCCAATTCCCAAAGTTTTGAACACCGAGTAGGGCATCAAGTTGATACTCGCCCCTAGATCACATAGAGCTTTGGCAAAGTTAGCGCATCCAATAGTGCAAGGGATTGTGAAAGCGTCGGAGACATTGAGTGCACAATAGCACTCACTTTATGTGTCATCTTGATAGTTTCACAATTCATAGATCTTTTCTTTGTCACCAAATATTTTATGAACTTTTCATAACTGGGCATTTGTTCCAATGCCTCAACAAATGGCACATCAATGGATAATCTCTTCATCATGTCAATAAACTTCTTGAATTGGTTCTCACTATTTTTCTTGGCGAGTCTTTGAGGGTATGGAGGAGGAGGCCTTGGCATTGGTGCCTTGGCCTTTGGCACTACCAGTTCCGATATGCCAATCACGTGTTACCTAGACGGGTTCACTTCTTCTTGGGTCTCCTCCACATTCTCATCAATATCAATTCTCTCTTCTTCATTAGCTTGAACCACATTGCTTGGAATCTCATCTTCTTGAACCACTACATCATCATCCACAATTCTTCTTTGATTTGAGGTGGTTGCATCTACACCTCTTCCACTCCTTGTTGTTATAGCCATGGCATGTCCCGTGTTGTTCCCACCCTTCGGGTTCACCACTGTATAACTAGGTAGTTCCCCCTTAGGACGAGTGTTTAAAGCTTGCGAGATTTGCCCCAATTGAACTTCAAAATTGCGGATTGAAGTGTTGTGAGAGGCTAATTGAGCATCGGAGAGCATTTTTCTCCATCATTTGTTTGAACATATTTTCAATCCGTCCCATTTCATTATTGGAAGAACTAGAACCTTGAGATGGATAAGGAGGCAGGTTGTTTGGTTGTTGATACATCGGGGACCTTTGAGAGCTCGGCCCCCAATTCCCTTGGTTACTGTTCCAACCCCCTTGGTTGTTGCCTCACCAATATCCTTGATTGTTGCCACCCCAATTGCCTTGGTTGCCTTGATTGTTCCAATTGCCTTGATTATTGTTATTGTCCTAATTACCTTGGTTGTTGGTACCACCACTCCAATTGCCTTGGTGGTTTTGATTGTTCCAATTTCCTTGATTTTCTTGAGATCGCCATTGTTGTTGATTCGGGTCTTGAGAGTTGTTCCTTTTCCCTTGGTAGTTATTCACATATTGCACTTCTTCCTTTTGCTCATTATATGATTCGTCTTGGTCGAACCCACTATCATCTTGCACAAATTGTTCTACACGATTTTGCACTTGTTCGCCCTTTTGCCTTCGCTTGTTCACCATAATAATGACACCTTCCATTGCATTTACTTGCTTAGGACCTGTTGAATTAGAGCTTTGGCCAATTGATTCATTGTAGTGGTCAACTCGGCAATTGCTTGCCCATGATCGTGTAATTCTTTGTGTAGGTGAATCACATTTGGATCACCTTGAGGAACATTTGCTCTACTTTTCCATGCCGATGAAGTATTCTCCATTTCATCTAAGATTTCACAATCTTCGACATATGGTGTTGTCATGAAATTTCCACCGGCAAGTTGGTTGACCATGCATTGATTGGTAGTATTGATTCCCCTGTAGAAGGTTTGTTGAATCATAGCCTCGGTCATGTCATTATTCGGGCACTCTTTCACCATAGTGTGGTACCTCTCCCATATCTCGTGCAAAGGCTCATTGGATTATTGTTTGAATGCTAGAATCTCGTCTCTAAGAGTAGCCATATGCCCGGGGAAAAGAACTTGGCAATGAATTGTTCCGCCAATTCATCCCATGTATGGATATAATGGTTTGGCAATCTTTCTAACCAGTCCAAGGCTTTCCCCCATAGAGAAAAGGGAAATAGTCTCAACCTTAATGCATCCTCGGAAACGTTTGTCTGTTTACTACCCCAGTAGGTGTCCACATATCCTTTCAAGTGCTTGTACTCATTTTGATTCGGAGCCCCTGTGAAGAATCCCCGTTGCTCAAGCAATGTAAGTATAACATTTGTGATTTGAAAGTTGCCCGCCCTAATGTGGGTCGGGACTATGGCACTTGCGTACCCTTCATTCGGCAACACCCGGTGTGGAGCCGCTCAAGGGTTGCGACTTCCGCCTAGTTGGTTACCTGACGGATTTATAGCTTTAGGGCATGTTTGGTTGATCGGGATACAATATAGCAATCACACGTAATTACTCACTATATACCTCTCGGTAGTTTGAGTGATGTTGCCCAATTCAGCTTTCTCAAGTCCAAATGGGTATCTTACGAAACAAATGATAAATGCTCAAGTCGTGTCTTACTATCTCTAGATTCGACCCTTTAATTGGGGCTATCAATTTCTTGAGTTCACCCCAGCTTCTTGTTAGCCAAATTTTCCTAGACTTAGTCTCACTTTCTCAAGTATAGACTAAGTCAATTAGGCATGAATCAATGTTTACAACCATCAATTCTCAAATTCAAGAAAGAATAAGGCTAAAATTCATATACCCAATCACAAATAAGCCCTAATTCAATCACCCATTAAGTACCAATACTAGGGTTGGGTCACAACCCTAGTTAAGGGTTTAGATACTCATGGAATATGAAGAAACTAAAGAAGAAACTAAGATAAAATGCATAATAATTGATTAAGGAAAGAAAATATAATGTTTAAATTCTAAACTAGTACAAAGTTACCCAATACAGTAAATACAAACTACTCTAAGTGTTCAGGTGCACCCAACTTAGCTAAAAATGACAAAAAATCTATTTATACCCAGCTGAAAATATCTGACAAAATTGCCCCAACGAAGGTTGTGCGGTACGCACTTTGAGATGACTAGTCAGGTTGACTTTCTGCGGTCGTATAAAAGTGATATGCGACCGCACTTCTTCTAATTGTGCGAACCGCACATTTCTGAGTGCGGCCGAACTCTTGCTCTTGGACTGGATCTGGGCTTCATTCTGCGGACCGCATATTTATGAGTCCGGACGCATTTTGTCATCCTGCGGCCGCATAATAATGGTGCGGTCCACACATCTTCAAGCTCCCAAATTACAAGTCTCTGAATCTAGTCTTCTGCGGCCGCACAATAATTGTGTGGTCTGCACTCTGTGAAGAAATTCTATCAGTGCATCTTTAGAGTTTGTGGCCGCACACAGTATTGTATGGTCTGCACTATAGCCCTTTTTGCATTTTTTTTGGTTCTGGTCCAATTGTACTCCTTTTTGAGTTGATTTTACTTCTTTGGCTCGTTTTCCTATATTCATGCAAGAAAGCACATTTCATTATTTCTCAGGAATATCTTTAAGCATTGTTTAGCTAAAACGTAAGTAAAAGAGAGCAAATAAGCGGTCAAAATCCCTACTTATCAAGACGCTAGCGTGAGGAGAACTATTCGTAACATGTCATAACCCGGAACGACAACATTTGTCTTAAAACAAAGTATTTTCAAAATGTTTTCTAAAATACAGTAATTTATTCCACCTACCAAACTTTGCGGTGCAACCATATCAGTTGTTGGGGCAAACCAACACTGTGGTCGACACAAACCAACTTTCCCGCTCCCACTAAGAATTTTTCTTTAATTGCAGGGTCAATAGGAATCAAGGAAGCGTTGAGACCACACTGAGGCAACTTCCCAGGATTATCTCTCTTTCTCCTTTACTTGAGTCTTTCTGGTATAGCTAAGGCTAATCTTTGAATTCTTTGCATGTACCTCGAAGTCAGACCGCTGATATAGGAAAGGCACATTGTACATAGCAAACCGCCTGCTCAAACAATCAGAGCATCTTGTACAAAATGAGTCATCGGCTTCACCAATTAAAGCCATGTACATAGAAAACCACCTACTCAACCAATCGGAGCACCTTGTACAAAATGAGCCATCGACTTCATCAATTAAAGTCATGTATATAGTAAATCATCAGTTCAATCGATCGGAGCGCCCTGTAGAATTAGATGTTGGCTTCGCCAATCGAAGCCTTGTATATATCAAGCTGTTCATTCCGCCAATGGAACAATCTACATCACCGCTCTATCACAACGGATTCTAGAATAGTCAGTCGCAAACCTCATCACCGACGTTTTGCCAATCGATGGCCGCAACTTAGCTTCGCAGTCAAGAGTATCTCTTAGGCATGATTTTCTTCTCCTTTGATATTACCTTGCATGTTTTGCCGTTTTGCTCATGCAGCTTTAGGAATGATTATGATTTAAGTCAATCACTCCCAAGTGGAGATTGGTTTATGTTTCAGTGCAAAGCTCTATCAACAAGCGAAGACATTTCTCGTGCAAATCTCTCCCAACAAGTGGAGACGCAATCTACAATTCAATTTCTCCCAACAAGCGGAGAAAATTTTCAATGCTCCGACAACTGCGGAACGATACACAGTCCGGCTAATAAATCGAGTCAAGTTCAATTATCCCATCATCCCGATCCCAAATAATGGCTCATCGGCAGCAAGACATCATTATTCCTGCATCATTTACGTCACATCATAATATATTCTTCATTGCAATATATGGGTATGTGTGTATCTCATTTTTGCAGGAACAAATATCGCAATGTGGAACTTTTCCTAAGCAGCAAGCCAAACTACAACGCTATGAGGGACAGCAAGCTCATAAGCGGGCCAAGGATCCAAGTTTAGGCACAAAACGACAAGTGGAACTCCAAATCTTCAAATCCTTCAAATCAGGCCAAAAATGCAAGCTATCATGAGTGCCCAATCCTCCGCCTCTCTGTATCGTCATAATATGATACTAGGGCAATTTCGGCGAGTATCTCTTCTCCAAAAATCTTCACTCCAGAACTACATGAGGCCTTATCCTTGTTAAGCCCGATGTATGAAAGCAATTCAAAGCCGGAATTTGGCCCCAACTTCCCCAAAGCTTCCTCACTTCTCCCTAAAAGTCACACAATCCATAATCTTCCTTAAATCCATATGCCGCCCATGTAATGCATGCCTAAAGTCGGGACAAAATTGACTTTGTTTCAATTTCTTTACTTGAAAACTCTTCCATCGTCTCCGGTCAAAGAGGGCCAGTTGTTAACGGCCAATTTTGACCCTCCCTTTTAAAATTAATTTACTTGTACTTAATAATATAAAATAAATGTTTTGAAAATATTTCTTATCAATAAATTTCTATTTTTACAAATTAATTAAGTATTAGTTTTGAAATTAATCATTCAGCATTAGTAATATGCAATTACAACTGTACTTACTATTTTAATATTATTAAAATAATTTTTAAATATGCCATAGAGGTTTTTATGATTAATTAAACGAATTACTTCTTAAAGTTTTTGATTAATTAGATTACTAGGTTCGAAATTAGTGTTGCAATTCAGAAGTATTTTATAAATAATTAATTACAATAATTAGTAGTATATTTGATATTTATAATTTTACTACATTTTATTAGAAATTATTTAAGTTTAATCAAATTAATTTTTAAAAAGTTAAAGACTAAAGGCTACAACTGTAATTCCTCAATTAAATACAAATTGGCTACCATTTTAATCAATTTTAGCCCAAAAATCAAGCATAATACGGAATTGATCCAATCCAAACAACCTCTTCAATTCACCTTGGAAATCCATGCCACTCCTTTTGAACCAATAGCAGTGTGCCACGTCACTCGTCTCCAACATACACAGAAGAAGCACAACTGATCTAAGTTGTCCGTTCCTTGGATCAACGACTCACGATTTGTCTTTAGTTTTCTCTATAAATTAAATCACTCATCAGATTTAATCATATCCATTGTATCACAAGAATCTAATGGCCACCAAAATTCCTCAATAAAATATTTAAACCTAGAATTATCAGGACCATCGATCTAAAAGATCAACGTCCCAAATCTTTTCCCCTAACCTTATCCCTAGAGAGGGCCTCCAAAACCCCTAACCCTAAAATCATTTCTCCCTTGACCATGCCGCCCTCTTTCCCTAAACTCTCTCTTTTCTCCCATCCGTATCTAGCCCATCAATCCCAAATCTTTGCATAAATTTGTGAAAGGTCACGCAAATCAAACCCCAAACTCTTAATCTGCATCCCTACCCGCGAATCCCGCTGCTATTTTCCTCATTGAATCACTGGAATTGAAACGCCCAATTCTGAAATCCTAAGCTCAAAATACCATTAATCTTATTTCCTCCTTGTTCTTTCAAATCAAACATACATAACCACTCATCTTGTTCGTGTGCTATGAAGAATGTTGTTTTCTTTCCATTTCACCGATGAAATTTCAAAAGCCCTAATTATGAAATCACAGATCAAAATGTGAAACTTGAAATCATCTGATTTCTCTCATGATCCATCAAATCGGGGCATGCATGGAGCTTCTGTAGAGGTTTCATCATGATAACTCATTTACCAATGGTCAAACGCAGTGAGCTTTGGGTTATAGAGTTTATCTGATGGGTCTTCATCTTCTGCAACCAACCTCTCATCACTCAGGTAAAATCCATCTCTGTTTCCCCTAATTTCACTCTATTTGCTTGCATCATCCAGTAGTCGTCATTCTCCACTACCATCACTTGAACCTGTTGATACCCTAAGGTCCAATGGCCACTATAAATAGGGGCCTTAAATGATATCACCAACTAGACCTACCTAACCTAACAAGAATCAAAATCTTATTCGAATTAACGATTTAGAAGCCTAGATTTCTTTTATGATTAATTTCTATTCTCTTCTATTTTCGAGTTCCTTCACTGCTCAAGAGTTTGAAAGTTTGAATTTCATACGGGTAAGCTAAAACCTTGTTTGGTTTGTTGTTCTAGAGGAGGTCAGTACACCTCCATCCTTTCTCTTTTAATTGCTTCATTTGAAAATCATGAACATGCTACTATATTCCCGTTAACTACTTTGTTTATAATGTTTATTCAGCCTTTAATCCCTTATTTTTGTTCACTATGACCTGTTAATGATCTATGATAGGTTGTTGTATTTATTTAATGTTAATTAGGCAGTTGTATAACTTTACTGACATCAGTTTCTGTATTAAATAGCCTATGTGTTTAATTTGTTTCACCTGATGATTTCTCACATTTTTTGCTTAAAACCTCATACATTGCTCTAGTGTTCTGTTATGATCACCATGTTACATTCTGAGTTTTGTTAATGTCTTGTTGCAACTTTCATAATCTTCATGTTGCATTTTGCGTTTTGTTCCACCTAATGCTTTGTTATGACCTCCATGCTCATCATATTGTATTCTGAATTCTATTCCACTTGACGTTTTATTATAAGTTCTCATGACTCATTATGTTATGTTCTTCTAAGTTCTATACTTAGATTTTGGTATGGTCATCATGCTTAACATGCAGCACTATTCTAAGTTCTACTATCCTACTTAGGTTATTTTGTACATCATTCCATATCCTTGAGTTCTATCATGGTATACTTAGGATTGTTACTGTAGTCTCCATGTTTAACATGCCATGTCCTTTAGGTTTTGTCATTCTAAACTTGGAATGTTATTAGATGGTCTTAGCTATGGTGTATATGGAATGCATAGGATAGCCCTGCCTCACTAGGTTAAGACTTATGAGACCTAAGAGCTAAAAAATGCTTTCATGAATGTTCATTAGACCTTAAGCATCATTTGAACCTTCATTATGAATGATTTTCCTTCATGCCTAATTGTTAGCTTGTAAACAGCCCAACTGGGATGGATTCTCCTTTGAATGTCATTAAAATTTTCCATGATCAGTTTGTCTTTTGTGAGTCAGGATATAGTTGTGCCCTATTGATTATTTCTATAATCTGAATATAACTCCATCATGTTTAGCTATTCAATCGAGCCTATGTAGCTAATTTTAGTTTGTTAAGTGTGATGTCTCCCCTATCCCTAACCCCTAATGATATTTACAACCAGATTTTTCAATATTTGGGATTCATCATGTCTTCTGAAGTCATAATTTTGACTTAAATCTATGTGTGGGTGGGAGTTTAGTATGAACTTTGTTTATACTCCATGACTCCCCATTTTGAACATTGTTTTAAACATATGCTCAGTCTTTGTCTTTCCTTTGTTATTCTGGATTGAACATGGTGCAAGGGAAACCTTTTACTGTTATTTAGTTGAAAACAATAGCCTTCTTGTTTCACTGTCCAAATCTGTATTAATGATCTCAAGTGATTCAAGTAATGTCATTAGCCTAAGTACATGCTCATCTGTGATAAATGTTAAGACATTAGTCTATGTATCCTAAAGCTGTTATAATTCCAAACTATGTGCCATTATTTTTCTATGAGATGTGTGATTTTTGTTGTCCAATTTTCAGCAATAACAGCATAGGTATTCTTGCTGTCATAAGTTCCTAGAAGACTGATTTTCAAAACCTATTCATATGTGTGCTTCACTTATTTAATACCGAAGTATAGGGATTGTTCTATTTGTCCATTTTTATATTATTCTGCTAAGGAAAGTATGCTCATGTGGTAGGAAATGTCCTAGTGGTTGGTTTGCATTGAGAAGGCCTTATTGGCATTCAAACCTATAGGGAAGAGTTAGTCGTTAGTGGTTAAAGGTATTTGAGAGTAGAGTTTAATTTTAGGTTGTGTTGCTCTCCCCGGCACAAGCATTGCCCTGGGCCTTAAGACCCTTGGGAAATTGAAGTGTCGGGGGATTCAAAGGGGCATCGCCCTTGAGTAGAACTCTCTCCTTAGCCTTTAATTCATTGATACTAATTACTCTCTTTGGGTTTGGTTTAATGGAAACGAAAGGTGTTCAATGTGGATCATTCACTATACACGACCTCCACATTAGCATGATTTCCTTGGCGATATTGTTAGTATTTCTTTCTTTTAATCTTTGCTTAGTATGATTTCTTTAAGAATTCGAACACTATTAGTAATTGTTTTAGTCTTGGATTGAGACTTTTATGTATATGGATACAATATTGTTATTCTAATGACCTTCTCTTTTATTTTTTGAGGATGTACAAATGATTTGGGCCTGCTGAGTTCTTCAAGAACTCAGGCCGAAGTCCAGCTCTACTGTAGTCCAAGGGCCTGCCTTCGCTCACCATTTGCTATTGTTGGGGCTGTCCTTTGAGGCCCAAATCTCCCAGAGTCACTCCTTTCCTTTTAACTCTTTATTTACTATTTCGTCATTCCTTAGTTTACACTATGTGATTGCTCGTTGTTGTTTCATGTTTATTATCTCTCATTATGTATGTGACAAGTATATATATTAGATTGAATTTTTATCCTTATCTTTTGATTCATAGAATCACTTAGGCAAGCCTAAAGAACTTAGGATTTAAAAAGAAACCTTAGTTAGAAATTAATTTCATATCCGCCAATCAAAAGCTGTTATTAATTTGCCATGTTTACTAACTCTTTTCTTAAATATTTTTGAAGCCCAAAGGCTTAACAAAGGCAGTCATCCTTGTTTTCAAAAATCAGAATTGTCGTGGTTTAATCTTCCAAAAGGAATAAGCTATTTCGAAAATACTAAGGTGCTCCTGCACTAACACAAAGGGTTTTCAAACGATTTTCTACTTCAAAACCAAGGTACATCTTAGAATCATTTGCATAACACTCTTTTACCATGTTAGAATGACCCGAACTTCCATGATTTAGGACACAAAAGGCTTTAACTTGATTTCCTTTTCATACTTACACAAACGTTTCCATCTTTCAAACTTTTCTTTTTAAGCTTATATATACTAACACTAATTTCCAAAAGACTTTCCTTTAAATCCATCTCCTTTAAACCATACTTCTCTTTGTAGAAATTATATCCTAATATATGTTAAGCTTTACCCTTAGAACACTAGTTAAGGCATAGTACAAATAATTAATTTCAAATCTAGTCTAAGTCCTATAGAGCTACCTTAGGTAGATTTTAGGGGGTGCCTAACACCTTCCCCTTAAAAGAACAAGAACCCTTATCCACGATATCACTGGTTAATAGACCAATAAAGAAATATAACCTTTAATAATTAAATAGGTACCCTAGTATACCTTTAAATATTAGGTGGCGATTCCTTTTCATCAACAACAGAGAAACCACAAGTTGAATCTTGTTTTGATTAGTGTGAAATAGGGTGAAACGGGGTGAATTGAACTTCTTCTTGGGGTTACAAATCAAGCAAACACCTACTGGAACCATGATATATCAACAAAAATACATCAAGGAACTGCTGAAGAAATTCAACATGGAATCTTCTAAGTCCATAGACACTCCCATTGCCATTGCTACAAAGTTGGACTTGATGAAGAAGGGAAAAGTGTTGAACAGAAGCTATATAGAGGAATGATTGTGTCACTATTGTATCTCATAGAAAGAAGGTCTGATATTGTATTCAGTGTGGGATTGCATGCAAGATTTCAGGCAAATCCCAAAGCGTTTCATCTAAAGGTTGTCAAGAGGATACTCAGATATCTTATCTGTGTCTATGGTATCCTAGAGGGTATAGCTTTGATCTAGTTAGTTGTGTTGACGCTCACTATGTAGGTTTTTATGTTGACAGGAAAAGAACTTCAGGAACAGCACATTTTCTTGGTTCTTGTCAAGTGTCTTGGGGAACAAAAATGCAGAACTTCGTGGCTTTATCTATAGTTGAAACTGAATATGTGGCAACAGTATCTTGTTGTGCTCAGTTGTTGTGGATAAGACAATAGCTAAGGGACTATGGTATTTTTGTTGATTGTGTTCCTATTTTTTTGTGACAACACTAGTGCCATAAACATTGACATTAGACATCACTTTCTCAGAGACAATGTTGAAAAAGGTAATATCTCAATTAATTTCTGTAAAACTGAAGACCAAATTGCTGATATTTTTACTAATGCTCTGAGTAGGGATCATTTGAAAGGAATATACTGGAACTAGGTCTAATTAATACTTCCAATTAGATTAAACCCCAATGATTGGCTTGAAAAAAATATAATTAGATGTAGATAGTCAAGTACAACGTGTTTGATTCAGTCTCGTGCTTGTCTTAAACACACACACTTTCCTAGAAAAGTCTAGCCGATAACTATGTTTTGTGATTCTAACTTATAATGTTGAAGCTTTATTGCAGAAATGAGTATTAACATCACTTCTAGTTTTCATCCAATCAAAGATTAAGGGGAATCCTAGAGCAATTAGAGTTTAATTACTCCTAAAATCCTAATAGTCAAAGTAATCGTTACTAGAGTCCTGTTAGAACTCAAATTCAATTACTCTCTCTCTTCCAATCAAATCAGGAGTTACGTCTTTAAAAGCCACTTATGATCAGTTTCTCAGACCTCATTGTTTCTCTCAAACCCTAAGCAAGAATCAAGAAATAATTCTCCCTTTCCCTTCATCGATTTCATTCTCTCATCACCATGCCCAAATCCAGCCAAACTTCTTCCAAAGCAAAATCATCATCCAAGACCGAAGCCAAATCCAACCAGATCAAAGAAAAGTGTAAAACCATCAAGTGAACCTGCACCCACACCTGTTGTTTCTCCATCTATATCCTCCATTGTACCTACACCATCATCCTATATTCCTACTACACCCACCATTCCCACTTCTACTGGGCCTTCACTTCCAAAACCAACCACTCATGCACTTGTGTCCGCTTCAAAAAACACCTCTAGGTCAACCAAGATCAAGGCTACTCCAAAAAAATCTGTCAAAAGTGACAATGTGGTGCTTGATGCTGCTGCTAAAGTAGACACAATAGTTAAGGAAGATATGGTTCAGGGGGAATCAGTGTCAATTGCTACAAGTTAGGTAAATCTCCCTCCATCAAAGTTAGATGTTCTGGTATCTGCTATAGATATTGCACACTTAGATATTGTCCCACCCACAAGTGATAAACCACGAGTGGAGGAACCTACTATTAAAATGAACATAGAAACTCTGGAGAAAGGGGTACATACCACTGATGTTATGCATATGGTTGAGGGGGAAGGTAGTAAAGAACCAGTACAAAAGGAGGCTTCTGATGGTCTATCTTTCAGTTGGATTGAGGATGAGGATAATAATGAAGGTGAGGAAGAAGGGGGAGTAGTGGCCAGTCATAAGGAGCATCAGACCTAGGGTATGGATAATGATGATCAAAAGAGTGAGAATGAGGGAGATTCTGGCGAGGAGAAGAAGAGTGAGGCAGAACATAAGATAGATGAACAAGTGGATGATTCTTGAGAGGAAGAAAAGAATAGTGAGGAAGAAGGTGATTCTGAGAGTTAAGGTGAGGATGAAGAAAAGAGAAGTGAGAGTGAAGGAGAGGATGAAGAGAGTGAGGAAGATAATGAGAATACAGGTGGGGAATCTGAAGGCTCTATGGCTATTGGGAACACTGTCATAGCCCCTTCAGAGGAAGCAAGTGGAGAGAAAAGGACTGAAGGGATTGGGCCTTTGTCAACTCCTTTCACTAGAGATGAGGAGGTCAGCAGTGATGAGGATAATTTATCCATGTCTGCAATAGGGAAGAAAAACAAGAAGACCCCTGTGAAAGCAACAAAGTTTGTTATCCATGGAAGAAAAGAAATGTCTCTTCCGGCTAGGACTCCTCTAACAAGGAGTAAAATAAAGGTTGTTGATGAACAAATCATTAAGGAGTCCAGAGGTGCGAAGAAGCCAAGGAAGAAAGTTTCAATTGTGTAACTTGTTGTTGAGTTGGATGTAGAAGATGAATCTGATTCTGCTCTGCCAGAAAAGTCATCAGCACAAAAGAGGAAGGCTTTCAAATCTACAAAGATTGTTACCCCATCTAAAAGGGCCAATAGAGGAAAGGAAAGAAAGAGTGTGCCTGTTGTGGTTGATAAGCTCACTGAGTTCAGGAACTAAAAAGTACTGAATGGGAAGATTCTTGCAAACACTAATGAGAAAGGGATGGCTCAGCTAGTCTAAAAGCTTAAGCTACATGGATGGAAATACATGTTTGTCAAGGCTTTCCCTCTTGTGTGTGTTCCTGGTGTGGTTGAGTTATATATAAACTTCTAGTTTGATGGCAAAGTGGTCAAGAGTAATGTAAAGGGGTTTGAGATGGAGTTTGATGTTAAGGAGCTTGGGATCCTTCTGAATATTCCATCTTTAGGTTTTGAAAACTACTTGAAGAAAAAGTATCCAGCCATAGACAATGATGTGGACACGGGAATTGTAGTCATAAGGAAGTTCTCTTAAAAGGTTGAATTGGATGCTCCCCAGAAGGTGTATAAGACTGATATGACTCCCTTCCACAAGCTATTATTTTACTTTGTCAATTCCTGCATTTTGCATAGGTCTGAAAGATGACACGAGGCTACCTTGTTGGCTATGGCTGTGATGAAACTACTTTACACTGGTAGACCTATCAATCTCCCTAGCCTGATGATTCTGCACATGGAAAGATCTGCATACACTTCCAAGCCTAAGCATGCTATGCCCTATGGATTCATGTTAACTGAGCTGTTTGACAAGCTCAATATTGTCTTTCCTGAGCTTAAGTTTGGAAATCAAATTGATGTTTTGGATATTGTTACCCTAAAGCAGTGTGGATATAAGGAGATCAAGGCTAAGGAACCAACAGGTTCTGCTATTCTACCTGATAGCAGCAGGGCAGCAGAGCTCACTAAGAGGTTGGAGTTGGTTGTTGAGGAGAATGCCAAGCTTCGAGAAGATAATTATGAGTTGAGAAAAGAAACCAGACAGCTTAGGGAAGAGCTCAGAAGAGACAGAGAAGCTCATGCCCAACAGATTGCCACACTTCTGAAAGCATTGATCCCATCTGCCTCTCACCCATGAACCTGGTCCTTCCCCCGATGCCTTTAGCTTATTTTGTTATTCCAGTGATTCTTTAGTTCTTGTTTCTTTTGTTCTAGTCTAAGTAAGTTGTAGGATATTTAGTTTATTTTGCTATAATGGTTTAATACAAGGCCCTGGGCTTATTTTGACACTACTAAATGACTTCTCCTATAATGTTTTAATGTTTCGCACATGGTTAGATCATCAGCTTAGTCAGCTTGCTTTGATAATTCTTGAGCCTCGGTTGTAGCCTAAATGGCCATGAATCTTTCACTAATTGTGCTTCTTAATATGTCTAACATCTTTTTTGTTATTTTTCGATGATGCCAAAAAGGGGGAAGATAGAGTTAGGAGTGTTGTATTAGTGTTGATATGTCTGTCTATGTGATGTGCTTATTGTACAAATGTTGATCTTGATATGGTGATATGAGGTGATTACCTAGTTTTAATATGCACAAAGTTGTCATCATCAAAAAAGGAGAATTTATTGAGTATTGAGATTTTGATGATTAATAAAGTTTGTTCTGATGAAATGTTCTAAGAACCAGGTCATCAACGTAGTTTCTTAACTGTTCTAAGACCTAGCTCCTTGGGTTAAGGACCAGGTCCTCAATGTTGATGATTGTACGTCTTTACAAGACAGTAAATTTATCTCAACGTTACCCAAGCCCGAGTTTGTTGGAAGAAGACTGCTAAACATGATAAGGGTTGTTGCCCAAGAAGATATGCATGCATAGGTGAGAGACAAGAGTCCCAAGACTTGTGGAGTCTTTGGAGTAGTAGGAGTCCTATCAAATGAGAAGCTTACTATGCATAGGACTCTTGGAAGATCTGGGAATCCATGGAATTTAAATACTATCCTTCTGGACTGCTGGGATCATCTTTTTACACATCAACTGAAGAACTACATTTTTCTACATTCATGTCGAGTACCAGTGTTGTGTTCTTCTTGAATCAGTCTAGTAAATGTGTTTTAGAAAATCGAGTTGTAATCAAAGTGTCATAAATAATTAGTGAGTTGGAGTGAGTATTTGTTTTACAAGTTATAGTAACTTATAAATCAAATAGTTGCAGTAGAAGTACCGGAGATTATTGAGTTACAGATTTATAATCGATACATTTGGCTTATTATTCTAGTGAAGTTAAAGTTAAAAATTCTACGTAGTAGGTCGTGGTTTTTACACCTTTTAAGCCATGTGATTTTTCATGTAAAATTTATTGTGTTTACTTTGCTGCTTATTTTTACTTTACGCTTAAGGAGTAAGGTAAAGAACTAAGTTCTTTAGTAATCCATAACATATAGTAACATTGATGTTGGATTGTGATGTATATCATGCGAGTTGAGCATGTAGAACAGGTCCACTTAGTAGGTTAGACTACTTAAGTGCCAATGCCACGACCCCTTAATGTGGGTTGTGGCATTCCACTTTGATGATTGGTTACATAGGTGCATGTTGGTCTGCCCTACTAAGTATACATTGTTGGAAACGGACAATGTCTAGCAACTGGAACACAAATTAAAGTATTAGCTATGCGACTGATGGCTCCAAGTCTCTCTACCATGTCAATTTTGCCAAATTCTTTGCCACTAACTTTCCATTCAAAGCACTGAATCATGGTAGCAAGCGTTGTTACAATTACTTGTAGTGCTAAAGAAATTCCAGGGCAACCTCTTCTCCCGCTCCTAAATGGAAAAAACTGATAGTGTTTTACTGCTTCTGTCTTCATTCAGAAACCTTTCTAGTTTACAATTCAATTGGATTTTCCCAATATCTTAAATCCCTATAAATTGTCCAAACGTTAACCATTAATGTTGCTTTTTAGGTATATGGTATCCTCTAATGTTACAATCTTCATTTGACACTCTAACAATCAGTGGCATGATGGGATAGAGTCTGAGAGTTTCTTTCAAGATGGCTTAAAGGTAAGGTAGGTTTTCAATATCTGATTCTTCCACGAGTCGGCTCGTTCCATTGACGGAATCAATTTCTTGTGTTGCTTTCTACATAATGTTTGGATGATTGATTAGCGCTGCCATTATCCTCTCTATCGTAACAACTGATGTATCAGTTCCAGCAATAAATAAGTCCTATCAAAATTTAAAAGAACACCAGTTATCCTATAAAGAGTGCAGATCGGTGGACAAAGCATCTCGCATTCACGGTGGGTCCAGGAAAGGCTCACACCTTTAGGAGTGTGATGTAGACAGTCTATCCTAATGCAAGCATTAGTAGTTGCTTTCACGGCTCAAACCCGTAACCTCACACGGAGACAATTGTACCGTTGTCAAGAGTTTTACACTATTAATGTATTTTAATCTGTTGTAGCTGGTAACCTGCCTTATTTTCCAAGATGCCTAATTTTTTAAATTTTTAGTTTGAGGAGTTATTTTACCTAGATGAAAGCCTTAATATTCTCTCTTGTCAATCTCATCTCTGAGCTCTCGTCTTCAAAAATATCAAGTAAAATATCAAGCAGATTGTATATGGTCAAAAGCGAGTTTGCCTTTCGTAAGACTAATCGAGATTTAGGCATGATAGACCTAGGTTCGTCATGGTAATATCGAGCTATGATGTGAAGTCAGGCTGCTGAGTTCGAGCCCTAGAAATCGACCAAGGTCAAGATCAGCCAAAATTGACATCGAGCCCAAATAGAGGTCGAGCGAATAGAGACCGATCGAGACCACAATCGGCCAAGATCGAGAATGAGCCCAGATAGAGGTCGAGCGAACAGAGGCCGATCACAATCAAGAACGGCCAAGTTCGGGCTCGAGCCAAGGGACAAAAGAGCCGTTATAGCCGCATCTGGGGAGAGAATCTCGGCAAAAATCAAGAAAAAGCTAATTAATTAATCTATCATGGGATCCCCACTATGTATTTTTAATTATATCCAAAGTAAGGCTCCTCCATTATATTAGAGTGGTTGTCATTTGTAAAAAGCATATTGGAATACTCATTCATACACTCTCACATTCAGAGATTATTGAGATTTACACAACTTATAGCAAATATTGTCATTCTTTGGGCTCTTGATATTATTTCATCTGTTCGTTTAGCAATCATTTTCTATTCAATTTGGGTTTGTATTCACTTCTTTTTATAGTCAATATTCGATATATTTTTACTTATTTTACCAATTTGTACCAATTTATACCATGTATCTTTAGAATTACGTATAAATTCAACTGTTTGGTATGAATTTCTACAAAACACACAATTTTACACTTCCTCTCGGAAGTGTCTTTGATTTCAATTTAAAAATGATGAACTCAGTATTAATGGCCCTACCTATCAACAATGAAGTCGGGCTTCAAGATGAGAATAACAACCTGACTCTCGGGGATGAAAGTCCACTCATCGAGCTTGTTGGAACCCGAGCCGTAGATCCAATCGATGTGAATTCACATATGGCCATTAAGGCAAACCATCATTCCGAACCAGAAAACATCATTCATGGTGGAACTCGATCTGCAGTTCGAAAGACACAAAATGTTGGAGAAGACGGGATCAGCCTGCGTATGATTTTCGAAATGTTGCAAGCTCAACAAGTAGCAATAGCCCAGTTGCAGAGCCAAACCCCAGTTGTAGAGCCAAACCCCAGTTGCAGAGCCAAACCCCAGTTGCAGAGCCAAACCCAGGCACCAAGAAGGCTCGAATCCGGTCCGCCCCAAGAAGTTACCCACAAAACGGGGCCAGCTATAATGAGGTCGAATGAACAAGAATCGGAGACTAATCTCGAAATTACTAAGATGCTCGAGGAACTGACAAAACGAATAGAGTCAGGAGAAAGGAAGATTGAAGCAAACGACCAAAAGGTGGAAACTTATAACTCCAGTGTTGATCAGATCCCGGGTTAACCATCGATACTAAAGGGCTTGGATTCCAAACAATTCGTGCAAAAACCTTCCCCCCGAGCGCGGCTCCAAAACCGATCCCTAAGAAGTTTCGCATGCCCAAAATTCCTAAATACAATGGAACGACCGACCCCAACGAACACATCACCTCTTACACATGTGCCATCAAAGGGAACGATCTAGAAGATGACGAGATCGAATCTGTATTATTAAAGAAGTTCTGGTGATATGGTATCATAATTTACCGCTTAACTCTATCGATTCTTTTATTATTCTTGTAGATTCCTTTATGAAAGCACATGCCGGAGCCATACAGGTCGAAACCAGGAAATCGAATATTTTTAAGGTAAGGCAAAAAGATAACGAAATGCTAAGAGAGTTTGTATCTCGTTTCCAAATGGAACAAATAGATCTACCACCAATCACGGATGATTGGGCCGTTCAAGTTTTCACCAAAGGACTAAACGAACGAAGCTCGATGGCTTCACGATGGTTCAAGCATAATTTGATCGAGTACCCGGCTGTTACTTGGGCCGATGTACACATTCGATATCAATCGAAGATTAGAGTCGAAGATGACCAGTTGGGTTCTGGGTCCATTATTAAAAGGAATACCAACCGAGAACCAAAGTCGAGCAGGTACCGATACCGGCCGTATAATGAAGATCGTAGGGGTAGCAAGCCATGACGCAACCCCGTACGAGGCAAAAGGAAAAGTGATCAAGGTCAAGGGTCTTGAGGGCTGATGAACAAGAGTAGGTTCGACAGGCACACCGGACCTAAGGAAGAACCATGGTTATCAGAATATAACTTCAACATTGATCAATCCGCCATCGTATCGTCTATCGGACACATCAAAGATACTAAATGGCCTCGACCTCTGCAATCTGATCCAGCCCAGAGAAATCCCAATCAAATGTGTAAGTATCATAGCACTCATGGCCACAGAATAGAAGATTGTAGGCAGTTGAGAGAGAAGGTAGCTCGGTAATTCAATGAAGGGTACCTTTGAGAGTTCGTAAGTGACCGAGCCAAAAACCATTTCAAAAATAGAGGATTCAATAGACAAAACAAATAAGAAGAGCCACAACACATCATCCATATGATCATCGGAGGGATCGATGTCCCCCAGGGGCCGGTGCTTAAGCGTACTAAGATGTCGATCATAAGAGACAAGCGATCTCGAACTCAGGACTACATACCTAAAGGAATCATATCCTTTAGTGATGAAGACGCAGAAAGAATTATGCAACCCCATAACGATGCACTGGTAATATATGTACCTATGAATAAAACCCAAGTTAAGCATGTGTTAATTGATCTAAGTAGCTCGGCCAACATCATTCGATCAAGGGTCATAGAGGAACTCGGACTACAGGACCAAGTCGTGCCCACAACCTTGGCACTAAACGGATTCAATATGGCATGTGAAACTACTAAGGGTGAGATAATGTTGCCAGTTAACATGGCCGGGACCATCCAAGAAACAAAGTTTCACGTGATCGAAGGCGACATGAGATATAATGCCCTTCTCGGGAGGCCATGGACCCACAACATGAAAGCAGTACCCTCGACCCTGCAACAGGTTCTAAAATTCCCAACACCAGAAGGAATAAAAACGGTCTACGGGGAGCAACCGACCGCAAAGGAAATGTTTGCTGTCGATGAAGCAATTCTGATATCATCATTATCATCAACAGAGGGATCATATTTGAAGGAGAAACAGGACACCAAATAGAAATCACAAACATCAGCTTTGACCCAACTAGAGAAGCAGGAGACTGATGAAGATGATGATTATCGTATCCCTCGATCCTTCATCACCTTCAGACCTTCAAATTCTGCTTCTACCTCATCTGCCCATGACTGTTTACTTTGCACTGGATGCTTGAATTACTTCTATCCATAGCTTTTGAGCTTGTGTTGTCGTAATTTCTTCAATCCCCTTCAGCTTCTGTTCGGTGTAGTTTGACCCACTTCCTGCTAGGGATTCCTCTCCCATTGATTGTATAGTTGATTGAACCTCTTTTTTTCCTTCTCATTGTGATACTGCTCGCGAGGACGATTCTAAAGCCATTTTTGCCTTCTGGGATGGGATATGAACTCTCTTTCCTCCCATGAATGGCGAACGTTAGTTAACATGCACCGAGAGAAAATGCATCATTTTTTATTAGTACAATTTTCTTTGTTGCAAGTTATTGTGTATATTGCACATGTTCTTTGATTAGTGAATATCACATGACTTGAACCTCGTCACTACTTCATTCAGGTTAGTCTTGATATTTACTGAGTACACATTGTCTCGTACTCATACTACACCCCTATATATTTTATGCAGATCTGGGTGTTGGAAGCAACGGACCTAGGGAGTGAGTTCATTTGTTGATCGAGAAGATTCAAGGTATTGATGCATGGACCCTGCATAACCTTGGAGTCCCCTTTCCTTGTCTTATACTGTTATTTTACATTTAGATAGTATTGTACTATTGAGACATATTCTATATTCGATTTTAGAGCTCATGACTCTGTATTACCTGGCTTTGGGAGTTTAGTATTATGTATCACTATATTAGTTGTTGGAACTTTATTCTGCTATTTATATTAATTCAGGCATATTATACTCCGTATTGTTGTTTTGAAATTCTTATTGTATGTTGGCTTACCTAGTCTTGGAGGTTAGGTGACATTATGACCTTTGGTGGAATTTTGGGTCATGACAGTTGTATTGAAGAAATTGAACTACTTAAGATTTGAAATCTGAAGTTGCATTGAAAATATAGAACTACTTCAGATTATGGCGGGTAAATTTTATAATATTTTGTACAATATAGGTATAACTTCAATGACTGCTTCAAAAGTGGGAATCTGTCCAAATGCCCCAATATTCTTTCAGAAATATAGTTCAACTATGAACTTTTACAGCACACTCCCGATAGGCAAATTAGCAACCTTGTTTTGCTTGTAAATGATGAAATCAACACATGATGTTGTTTCTAAGAGCTTCATTCTATTGAGTTGACCTGAGAACAGGTAGCAGATTGCAGAGACTAATTCAAAAAAGTCCTAGATATGAGCACTTCGACAACAAATGTTTTGATAACCCGAGTTTCTTAACAGACAAATGCAATAGAGTATAACATTTTGTTATGATCTACCAAAGAGTCAAAATTAAAACCAAACTTCTTTTTCTCGAGTTTCCAGTGATATACATGTTTACCAGTAAAATGGTATAGTTGAATTTATACGTGGTTTATAGACAAGTAAATTAATTTGATTCTAAAATAATAGATGAACTAGACAAACATGTAAGACTTAGCCTTGAAATTGAAATGAAACAGCAGATATCTTAATCCCGGGTGCAGAGCCACCGGGGGCAATAAGAACAGTATAAATAAACAAGAAAGTAAAATGTTATTGAGCTTTTGATAGAATGTAGTGTATGCTTGTCAGAAAATTCGTTTCTTTTACAATGATAATACAGCTCATTATTTATAGTTGCACCTAGAGAACAAGGTTCTAGGATCAAGCCCATCTTTAATGACAAGTATGAGGGTCATTGAGAAATGTATAACGGCAGGCAGTGAATGTCATATTCTTTGTAAGGGGACGCGCACTTAATATTGTAGAATAGTCTTTATTAAATATTACCGAGAGGCAGGCATTTGTCACACCTTTATGAGTATCATTCTCCCCGGTAACAGACATGGTCGTTGCCTCCGGATCCGGCTGCCTTCTGTTTTCAACTCAACGTGTCACTTTTTCATGCGATCATCTAATACAAGCATATTTTACCCTATACAATACATACGAGAAAGAAATATTACATTGATATATTCGAAGCATCTGGTTGCCGAATTATTTAAACGCTATTAATGAAAATGGTAGTTGTTATTCTTAACAAAGCAAAGGGCAAAGTGCTTCTTCGGGTGAGTAGTTGAGTATTATGGAAAGCACATAGAGTTAACTAGAAATATTAGAGGTGTCAAATGGACAGATTGGGCTAATTTGAGCGGGTCAAAATGTGTTGAGTTAATAAATAGACGGGTAATATCATAATGGGCTGAGTTAATAAACTTTACTTGGGCTGGGTCAAGATAGACTAAATTTTAGATCATAGCCCAACCCGCCCAACTCTTATCAAGCTTTAATTACTGTGTGTTATTTTCGTATGAATTGGTTAAGTATCAAATAAGATCTTTTTTTTTGTTATGATCATATATAACATATCAAATAAAAAAATTACTTTAAAAATATTTTAACAAAGTTACTCATGGATCAATTTGGTGAAAATAGCACGGGCTAGCCATTTTTCGAATAGTTAATTGAAAAATAGTCACAGTTTGCAAAGTCATTAAAAAATAGCCATTATTTTACTTCAACACGGAAAGTTCCAGTATAATATATTGGAGGCTGGAGCACATGTGTTTGAACTTCCAGCATATTATGCTGGAACTCCATCACACGGAAAGTTCAGCATAATATACTGGAGACTGGAGCACCTGTGTATATGTAAACTTCCATCATATTATGTTAGAACTCCAGCACATTATGAAATTCCATCATGTTATGCTGGAAGTCACATGTAAAAATTCGAACTCTAGCATATTATCCTGGAATATTTTCCGGATTTTGAACAGTATTTTTATTCAGATTTATCTTTACATGAAAAGTGGTTAATTTTAATTACTTTTGATATTGCGGTTATTTTTCAATTATCGCTTATAAATATGGCTATTATTGAATTTCATCTATCAATTTGAGCTAAAAATCAGCCCAACTTTAAATGGGTTGAGATGAACTAGGTCTAGATACAACAAATGGATGGGTCAATGATCGGCCCAACTTTGGTCGCGTTACATTGGTTTGGGCTCAAATTGACACACCTAAGAAAAATGGGGGATTTGCATCTATACCCAGTTTTTGGGTCACATTTTAACTTATACCCACTTTGCAAAAAAAATTACAAGCGTACCCATTCTTAGGGTAACTTCAAACATACAAGCCTAAAGTAGCAAAAATTTATGTCTGGAATTTTTGTTTTGTACTTGCTGAACTTCAGCATTCTAGGAACTGAAGTTTTATTTTGTAATTGCTAAACTTCAGCATTCTAGGAGCTGAAGTTTTGTTTTGTAATTGCTGAACTTCAGCATTCTAGGAGCTGAAGTTTTATTTTGTAATTGCTGAACTTCAGCATTCTAGGAGCTGAAGTTTTATTTTGTATTTGTTGAACTTCAGCGTTCTAGGAGTTGAAGTTTTTGCTTTATATTTGCTAAACTTTAGCAGTCTTAGAGTTGAAGTTGTGTTCTGCCTTTCTTTGAAGTTAGATGGCTTTAAAATATAACTTAAGTCAAATTGTGCTGAAGTTTTAATTGACTTTTTTGATAATGTTCTGAAATTATTTTTCCTATCTTTTATTTTTCAATTCTGCAGCCCTTTTCTGTCGTTTTTCCTGCAGGTGATATCATAAAGCAAGGGGTAAGTTAATTCCAAGAGATCGCGAGAGCAACTATTGTGTATAATAAATTTTACATGCATGTGCCATTCTTGTGGCAAGTAACTTGGAAGAGAGGACATGTAGTAGTCAGTTGATGTTGTATGTTTAAGAAGGATGGATCAAGGAAAGACACAAATCACACCTACTTTAACCAGCTTGTGGAGTTTTATTTACTCGTCCTTCAACATAGAATATGGTAGTTGATAAGATTTAATAAAAACTTTACAGATCCAATCAATAATACTTATACAAAGTCTCATGTGTTTGAGAGAGAAAAGAAGAAGAGGAAGAAAGGAGCGCATAAGTCAGGAGGAAGAAGAGGAGACGTCTGAAGTTGTCAAAATTAGGGTATAGGTTAAAAAATTTTAAAAATATGGGTATAGGTTAAATGGGGGCGACCAAATAGGACGCCCCGTGCAATTTTTACAACAAAAATGGAGTAACTCATCCCAAACAACTTTAGCTCAATTCCAAACATACATAACACTCATTCAACATCAATTACATATATTTCCAACAACTTAAAAGTGATTAACATCAAAGGGCGGTAAAAGTTAACAAAATTTTATGGGGCGCAACATCCAATCAGTGGTTTTAGTGGCAATTTCCAGTGGATTAACGCGCATAACAGGATAACAAACCAATGGGTGAACCATTGCAGAGAAAGTCCAGCTCCTTGTTCCATATTATGTTGCTCGGCACCTTTAATTTTCCAATCAAAAACATTGGAACAATACACCTAGTGTCCTAGGCAACACTGCTGCTGCAAGCCCAGCACCAGGACATCCTCTCCTTCCTCCACCAAATGGCACATAACAGAAGTTCTGCCCTTCAACTCATCGAGCTCGATCACGAGATTCTCCTCGGATTCATTGGGGTCCCTATTAATTGCATAAATGTTGAGCCAGAGTAACCATTGACCACACAATCTTCTCTACATTTTAGGAACACTAAGGGCAATGGGGGATGCACTATTGTCTCCGCGCTCTCATTGACATTAATTGATGTTCTTGTACTCATGCTCAGCCTGCAAATAAGATTATTTGTCATGGCCATAAGCTGAATCCCGACATCATAAGCCTCCCCTTATTCCCAACACTTACGAAAAATTCCAACAGTTTCATCATCTCCTCCTTCCTACCTAACATCAGCAAATTTTCTAATATGTTGAGTAGACAAAATTGATGCCATTGGTTTTAAACACTTCTTTTGCTATGGCACTATTTGACACAACATAGGAAGTCGATGCACCCGCACAAATCAACATGAATGGACCATAGCGCAGTGCTAATTTCTGATGCCAAAGAAGAAAAGCAAGATCTGAAATTGACCTTCTATGGGACTGCTAATGAGATGATTTACACTCTTAACTTACTGTATTTTAATTTATAGACACAAGGCCAAAATAATTTTGTTTTAACAGTTTTTAAAATTTGTATCATTTTAGTTTGCCATCTAACGTGGTTCTTGGTCATCAAATAGGATGAGAGGAATAAATCACAAAGAAGCCACAAGAAACGATAGATTCCTTCAATGAAATTTGACTACCCAGTACTATTTTTCTTCTGATGTTAGTTCCTTCTTGACATTTCGGATACTAGAACCCCTTTCCTTCTCGTTAGTAAAAATGGTATTACATCTAAAATCTATGACGACAAAGGTGTTATTTACATTTATCAGAATTCATCTTTATATATTCAACCAATTAATATCTTATTCACTATGAGTGGGAAAGGTAGAAAGTGGAACACAGTTAGTGCAGATTCCATTGAGGAAGCAGACGCAATGACATGGAAATTTAATTATTTAATGGAGAGATTCTATATTAATTTCTTTGACAAACAACATCTTTTCCTGTCCTCTATTGTTATTATTGAAAAAAATATATACAGCCACCACCCAAAGAATAAATGATAGAAAATCAGCTCCTGTGCGTTATAGCTTGTATGGGGAAGTGGGGTATAGAAAGGGTGGTACATCAGAAAGAAATACAGCCACTTATCATAAAAGGTAACAATTGTCAACTATGGAACAAATGTCAGGCACTTTGTACAGGTTCAAACACCTAAAAACCATCAAAGAATGGTAGAGATAAAACTTCCAAAACTTCAGCAAGATGTGAAGCACTATTATTCTTGACATGGATAATATTCTAACTGTAGTGTACTACTGAGAGCTATCAAAGTGTGTCCTTAATTCAACTGAGAGCTTGATCATCAGAAGATGATCAACTACACCACACTGCTCAGCTGCTCTCTTCTCCTTTCCTCCAAATTTAATAACCATTTGTGCCTCAACCTTGATTGAGCTGCGGATATCAATTGGCGAATCAGCGCATGGACATTAAAGTCCTAACTCTTTTTTCCCTCTCTTGTTTCTTAGCAGTGGGAGTCCTCTTCAACTTATGCAGTTCTTCCATCACTGCTTTCTCAACTTTGTCAATTGAGTTTAGCAGCTTTCTCTGTGGTGTGAGGCAATCTAAGTCTCCAGAGTCGTTCTGATGGGTGATATCGAGCAATATCTTTGGCACTTTACCTACAGATTTGGGATAAAGCCTGCTTCTAATTGTAGGATGTGGAGTCATAAATGAATTATCGTGCTCAAGTTGAGCACCTGATGTAGATTCAGAAGGATCAAAAACAGTCTGATTCTGTGGTATTGGACTCTCAAGTTGTTGGCCTTCGCTCTCTCCAAAGCGAGCTCTTCTTCTTTCAATAGCCTATATGAAGAATCTTATAACAATCAGATACATCAAGTTTACAAGAGACCAGTTTGCTCAAAACATATTTCATACATACTATTGGGCAATGTGACAACCAGTTTGCTCGAGTTGAGCACCTAGTAACTGCAGTAAAATTTAACGCTCAACTGGCATTTTAGTATCAAGGCATGCAAATAAGACTCTTTGTATTTGTCTTCTCATTGCAAAGACATTATATGAAAACTTGAAAGTTGAAAGAATTAGGCAACTACCAACATTCGTCAGTACTTTGTTGTTAAGATGTATTCCTGACTAGTTGGAGCAACAAACCATAAACTGAACTGTAACAAGAACATGAGCGCTATTAAGAAGGAATATCCAGAAAATCCAATCAAATTGGGAAAAAGAAATACTATTAAAACAGGATTTATGACCTTGAGTTATCTAGTCTAGATAAAAGTACCACTTCCACTTGTTAATTACAAACTCATTATTATGACAAATTGATAAGTACCATTGCGACCAATGTATTGCCAAAGCTCAATCATAGAGCAAAACAATGAACCAAATGTTAAATTCACAAGTTTCAGTTTACTTCCAAATAGGCCAATAAATTACTTAATCATCAACTGTTTACCCTAGACGAAATTTAAGAATCGACTGGCATTCCAGCATTAAGCCACAAGACATATAGATTTAACTGGACAAGGTGGGTTGGTCCGATGGTAAGCACCCTCCACTTCCAACCAAGAGGTTGTGTGAGTTCGAGTCACCCCAAGAGCAAGGTGGGGAGTTCTTGGAGGGAAGGATGCCGAGGGTCTATTGGAAACAGCCTCTCTACCCCAGGGTAGGGGTAAGGTCTGCGTACACACTATCCTCCCCAGACCCCACTAGTGGGATTATACTGTGTTGTTGTTATTGTTGTTTGCATATAGATTTAACTGGACTCTTTATATTTGTCTTCTCATTTCAAAATCACTATAGGAAAGTTGAAATCAGTAGGCAGCTACCAACATTGGTTGGTACTTGTCTAGTTAAGATGTATTGCTGACAAGTTGAACAACAATCCGTAACTGAGCTGTAACAAGAACATGAGTTCTATTAATCAAGAGGGCAGATCCAGAGACTCCAGTTCAAATTGGGAATACAAAGTAAAGACAAAAATTATGACCATACGTTATCTACCCTGAAGTACAATTTCTACTTGTTAGTTACAAGCACATTATCATGATATGTTTCATCACACTGATCCCTTCTAAACATTTTCGCATACAAATTAAAAGTTGCATTTATGACCATAAAATGCAAAGAAAGGAACTATAAAATGTTAAATTCACAAGTCTCAATTTAAAATCGAATATGCCATAATATTACTATTTGTACAACCTTTTACACCTAGAAACATCTACACTAAAATACCAATCACAATTTACTTCCAAACACAAATGTTAAAAGATTTCACAACGAATAAAGAACTAAAAGGCAACAATGTAACATTCTTGGATACAAATTGAAAGTCGCATTAGTGACCAATGAGCCAAAAAAGCTAAATCATAAAGCAATAAATGAAAACTTTAAATTCAGAAGCTTCAATTTACTCTCGGACACAAATGTAACAAGATTTCACAAAAAATGAAGTACTAAAAGGCAATGTTATAAGCATATCATCTAGCCAATTATCATACAACACATTGAGCAAAATGTACAAGCAATAAATCATGAACTTGTATTCAACAAACTTTGAGAAGTGAAGAGAAGACATTACCCTCACAATGGAAGTGATATCACGAAGAGGAGTTCTTGGATACCAAGAAGGAAGCACAATATGCTGTCCTCCTCGCCCTCGTCCCCGGCCTGACGGCGAAATGTTCTCTCGACCAATCACCCTAGCCGGCGTTCTATGTGAGTTCCGTCTTGGCGTCCCAAAATTAACTCTTCTACCAATACCACCCCTACCACCACCACCCAAACCCACCCTCGCCGCTGCAGTCCCTGGCCGAAAAATTGCTCTAGTAGCCGACGCATCCTCTTGTTCATCCTGAAAAATCACAATGCCGCCTCCTTCATTCCTTACAGTTGTCCTCCGTCGACGACTATAGATGTCCATTAGATCCTCCGTCCTTGATATTCTATCTCTTGCCTCCGTCATTTTTACAAAATCTGCACACAAAACCCAAGAAAATGTTAACCGTTTAGTTGAAACAAACAGAAAAAAAGTTATTGTTAGATCGAAAAGTAAAATCGAAATGTGCCGGAAATATGGGTTTTCCGGCTACCTGCCATTTTTACCGGCTGGAGGATTACCTTTAAAATCTTATGGATTTATTGATGGGTTCTTGGAAATGGGGAGTGGGGTGGGGTTTAGGTTTGGAAATTGTGAAGAAAGAGAGCTTAGAGAGAGAGGCGTCTAGGCAAATTTTCAAAATGGAGTTTGGGCGGTACTTTATACAGAAAAGTTAAAATGAAATTTTCAGAACTGAATTGTTTTTCAAAACTGCGGAAATTAGGGAAAATAATTAATGGCGGACACGTAACAGCTTAATCAGATTTCAAATTTCGAATTTTTAGTTCGTTAGCTATTTTAACCGTCGGTGAAAAAACAAAAGAACTTGTTTTAACCGTCAAATGGCCTAGTCAAATGGGCTTCCATTTTCGGCTGGTTTGGTGCATCTTAGTTGGTAAGTGATTTCTAGGAAAAATTCAAAAATAATTAGATTTACGAGTGATAATTGAAAAATACTCACAGTTTCAAAAGTAATTAAAATTTAGCCATTTTTCATGTAAAGATAAATTTGAACGAAAACACTGTTCAAAATCCGATAAATATTTCAGCATAATAGACTGGAGTTCCAGTATAATATACTGATCCAGCATAATATGCTCGAAGTTCATACACAGGTGCTCCAATCTCTAGTATATTATACTGGAATTTTCTGCGTGTTGGAGTTCCAGCATAATATGCTGGAAGTTCATACACAACTGCACCAATCTCCGGTATATTATGTTGGACTGGTCCATGTTGCAGCAAAATAGTGGTTATTTTTCAATGACTTTGCAAATGGTGGCTATTTATTAATTACCAATCTGAAAATTGGCTAGCTCGTGCTAATTTTACGTGATTTCCTTGTTCTTGTTAATTTTCTCCTGCCCTCTAGTTCATCAACCTAGGGAGGATCGTTTGATACGCGGACTAAATTATCCCGTGATTATAATCCCTAGATTAATTTATCCCACCTAGGAGGAGAGATAAAATAATACTAAATTTGATGGGATAATGTAGAATAAGATGGAATATTCAGGATTAAGGCTGGGACTAAGTTTATACCACGTTTGGTAGATGGTATAATTTTATCCCGGGATAAATTTATACTATCAACCAAACATGAAATAAATTTAGTATCATACTTTATCCCATTTTATCTCACCTTATCTCGCATACCAAGAGTTAATTACTCTAAACGCGCACCTAGTAAGAGAATTTTTTTTATTTCAAATCAATCAGTATTAAGCTGGTCACCTCAACTTATGATTCTACAATTTTTATTTTATATTTTTTATAAGTAATTTTAAGAATATTTCAGTCATTCTGATATAAAATGTGTTTATCATCATATTTTTACCAAAAACACTAACTATTTATTATCAACTTCACCGTTTCTATCCAAATAGGTCTATAAAATATTACACATATCAGAGCTATAGAGGACGGATCAATACTGAAGCTGACTGGGAGTTTTTAAATATTAGTTGCACTTTTATTCAATGTTTTTTCAAATTACAGGTTTGTGGGAAAGTTAGTTATTTAGCTTTGATAATTTCAGCATTTCAATTCGATTGTCTAGGGATTTAATTAGGAGAATGTAATATGATAATCATACTTTTGATGCTAATACATATCTCAACTCCTCCCTTGAATTCCTCTCTCGTCTCTCCTAAATTTCTTCATCTCTTCTTCTTCTTTTCTGCAATTACTGTTATATTCCTATTGTCTAGTACCTTTTTTTACCAATTGGTATTAGAGTCATGTTACAACAGGTCCAAAAAAAGATGTTGATGCTCAATCGAGCAATCTAATTACAGATTTATAGGAGCAATATGAAGATTTGGCAGTTCAACAATTGGATTTGCAAGCTATCGAGGAGCAGAAAAAACAAGAATTGTGTGAGGATATAGACGAACGCATGGTGAACTTCTCCACCTGTAACGACCCGACCGGTCGTTTTGCTTTCTAGAACCCCGTTTCCCTAAATAGGACTCTCTGTATGTTCTTTTACTGTTTTAGGACTTGCGAGGATGGTCAGTTCGGATTTGGAAGGATTCGGGTTGAGATCGCAACACTTGGTTCTTTAAGGCTGGCTAAAAAGGTTAAATTTATCTTCGGTCAACGTTTTGAGTAAACGACCTCGGAATCGAGATTTGACAGTTCCAATAGATTCGTATGATGATTTCGAATTTGGACGTATATTCGGATCGGGTTTTGGATGACCCGGGAGCATTTCGGCGCCTAATAGTGAAAGTTGGTTCTTTGAAGGTTTTGAAGTTCTTTAAATTTGGTTTGGAACAGGGTTTGGTGTTATCGAGGTTCAAATGGGATTTCGAGAAAGGGAATAGTTCCGTATAGTGATTTAAGACTTGCACGCAAAATTTGATGTCATTCCGAGTAGTTTAAGTACGCTTCGGCGCGTTGGGAGTAAATTGAAGAACTTGAAGTTCATATTTTGATTCGATTTGGTTTTGGAGTGTGATTCTTGGTTTTGTTGTTGTTTTACGCGTTTCGAGAGCTCGAACAAGTCCGTATTATGTTTATACACTTGTTGGTATGTTTGGACGGGGCCTCGGGGACTCCGGATGCCATTCGAACGATGCGCGGAATGAGTCAAGACTCAACATGGGCTGCTGGTGCACCAGTTCTGGTGTGCCCGCACCTACGAGCTTTTGGCCTCAGGTGCGAGGGTTGCACCGCAGAAGCGGTTCTGGAGCGTTTGTCCATGGACCGCAGATGCAGATTTTCGTGCGCACCCGCGAACACGCATGTGCAATGAGGAAAGGCGCATAAGCGAACCAAACCGTAGAAGCGGCATGCTTGCCGCAGAAACGGGATCCTATCCGCAGAAGCGGCTCTCGCTGGGCGGACCATGCACCGCAGGTGCGGTACCACAAATACGGCCAAGGCACCGCAGATGCGATAATCGTTGGAGGAAGACCCCAATTTAATGCGGGACTTAGACACTTTTGGCTCATTTATTTCATTGTTTGGGAGATTCTTGAAGCTCTTAGAGATGGGATTTCACCTAGCATTTTGAGTTAAGTAATTTCATACAATGTGAGTTAAATACATAGTTTATGGGTAGATTATAACATATAAATTAGTGAAAATTATGGGTTTAGGTGAAAACCTAGATTTTTGATAAAAATGAGATTTAACCATGAAATTTGTTATGGAATTTAATTACAAACACATATTTGAGTTCATGAGGTTATGGGTAACAACTTTCTTCGAAAATTTCCGGAACCCGGGCACGTGGGGCCGGGGGATGAATTTTAGGAATCCTACATTTGGGGTTGATTAATCACTTTAATAGTTAGAACATGAACTTTTGAACATGCACTAATCATTTTATATAACATTTGATTAGTTTCGAGTCGTTTGGCACCGAATTAAGGGTTTGAGCACAATTTTGGATCGAAAAGTAGGCATTGAGACGAGGTAAGTCCCTTTTCTAACTTTGTAAGAGGGAATTAATCTCATTGGTGAATTGATTAATATGTACTCCTATTTGTGGGGACTACGTACGCACGAGGTAACGAGAGTCCGTACGTAGTTACTGATTTTGCCATTGTCCGGGTAGTCTAGGACCCATACCATGCTATACTTACGATATTTGCACCCTACTTGTTAACTTAGTTGCTTAAATCATGTTGGAACTTGATAGGGGAATGGTAGGAGGCTAAACTTCACTTACTTAAATTCTTGAACGGGTCACTCGACTATTATTGAGGATTGGTGTTTCTTTAAATAATTGCCTCTTAATAAATCTTGAATTGACTGTTATAAAGTATTTTATCTTTCGTGGAGGGGGCCGAACGCGTCGGTAACAGATAGATGCATCTGTAGTTCGTGTCATTCGACCCTCGGCAGTGCACAGTTTAAATATTTTTATGTTGGATCGGGTCGTACGACCTCGACATAAATTCTGCATGATAAATCTTTGGAATCAATTATAATTGATATTGTTTTATTGACTGGAAATATAAATTGTTAACTAATGAAAATTTAACTTGGGACATACTATTAGCGAAGGGATTGTTTACTATTCCTGTTATTGAGTTTTATATATATATATATATATATATTTTATGTAATCCATGCTTAGTTATAATTTTGGCATTTTATTGTTAGCCCATAGTAAGTGTCAAAATCGACCCCTCGTCACTACTTCTTCGAGGTTAGACTGGATACTTACTGGGTACATATTGTTTATGTACTCATGCTACACTTCTGCACTTAATGTGGAGGACCTGAGGCAGGTGCATATGGATATCAGTCAGGCGCGCACACTTGATTGCTTCTACGAGTCTACACGGTGAGCTGCCTTCCGAGCCGTTCCGCAGCAGCCAAAGTCTTTTCTTTTTCTTGTATTTTTTGTCTTCCTCTTTTCAGACAGTAGCGTAGAACTCTTTGTATATTCTACTAGTTGCTCGTACACTTGTGAAATCAGGTCTTGGTGGTTTAAGCTAGTAGACACATGATGATTTTTGTGTTATCTTATTTATCTCACTACTTTGAAAAATCTTGATATCTCATTTTTATTAAATGATTGCTTCTTAATTATGCACAAAACTAAAAATCAACTATTTCAAATCTTTAAAAGGAAGGATCACAAAGCTAGTTCATTGTCGTCTTATCTAGCGATAACATTGGGTGCCATCACGGTCCATTAGAAAAATTGGGTCGTGATACCACCTGTTTAGTTCACTCAAGTTCTCATCTGATGGAATGTATCTACATTCGGAGCTGAAGGACAATACTTTACCTTCCACGAGCAGAGATAATGGTGTCACAATCAGGTCAGGAATCTTAGGTCCTAATCCATATAATAACTATGGTCATAATTTGGTATTTTGTCGTCTAATGGAGAGAACTTAAAAACTTAGTTATATAAAATTGAGCAAAATACATAAGTTATCCTTGAAATATGGATTACAAACTTTTCAAAATATATTTAAAACACACCCCTTTTTGCAAAGATGGCATGGCAGAAGTGAGGGCGTAAAACCTCTAAAGTTTTGTCCAAATCCTTAATTAAGTGCCAAGTGTCTTTATTTTTTACAACATGGCACTAGTGGTTCCCACGGTTCTAACTTTTATCCCTCATTTCTCCAAATTCCTCCTCCTCCAAAATGCCAAATCTGTCGTCCCCCACAGGTAATCCTTCCGACGGCTACAGTCTATATGCTTAAGTTCACTCACCGATTTGCTTAGCCGATCTACGCTATCATTTGTCTCCTCCACACAGTCCTTGGTAGCTGTGTATTCTCTGGGCTTCAATCCGTTGAATTTCAAAAGCTTGCTGATGAAATCCTTTGTGGATTGGGTTTTTATTAGCTGTTCTTGACTATCTTTTATGGTCTATGCATAACCGGAATGGAAAGCGACGCACACATCGGGATAAATAGTGGGTTTGCAAGAGCTCTTGATGAAACTGGCGGCAGCTGCGCCGGAGATGTAAAAGAAATAAAAATTTTGTTGCTGCCTTTTTCGAAAGATTTATTTGTTACAATAAAACACATTAAAGCTAGTCATAAAAAAGCAGCTAATTTGGGCTTTTAATATTTGATTTGAATCGGAAAGTGTGGTTTGAATTTTGTGGTGGTCAGCGGCAGGGGGTAATATGCCGAGGAGAGAAAAAGATGATAGGGAGAAGATGGTTAAGGGGTATATTTATAAATTTAGAGCAAATTTCATTTGTGGTCGGTGGAAACTATTATCATCTGCTAGCCATGAATTGATCCATACAATTTATAACCCCAAACAAATTATAATGGCTAGCTTAAATTTGCTCAAATGAGGTAGATTTTGTTGCCATCGAGCCGTTCCAATCATCCACCAATGATATGCAAAATTATTTTTTTTTATTGTCAAAAATACCGCTTATGGTATTTAATCTTTGAAAACAATAAATTTTTATGTAATTTTAGATACCTAACTTTTTCTGACTATCAAAAAATTATGTAAATTATTTTTAATTTTTGTTGTTGTTGGTTCTTAATTGACTAAATGAAAGCAATCGGCATCTTCAAAGTAATATATCCTTATTGTTATGGTTTTCGTTTCATGTGTTTATTTATTTATTTATTTAATACACAATAATATGTTCCTCACTCTTTAAATTAAATACCGCTTTACGTACAAAGAACGTAAATGTACATTCAAATAAATACTATATAGATATAAATTGTCAATAACTATCATCATTATAATTTTTAACACAATATTAAATTCTAGAAAATCTTTCATATATACATTTTACTGCGTCACTACGTAGTAAAATACACGATACACTTTTTATATATAAAATTTATACATTGTAGAACAGTCTATACACTTTGGATATACAAAAGCGCCCGAGATACATTAATGATATATTATGGATACATTGCAAGATGCACGATACACTCTATATACAAATTTTATGCAATGTATGTACTAAATAGAATATCACTATACAAAAAATATACGTACTAAAATAGACTGTCACTATACAAAAATATACTAAATAGACTGTCATTATACAATTTATATACACTAGACTGTCATTATACAAAATATATACAAAATAGATTGTCACTATACAAAATGGACGGTCACTATACAAAAAATATATAAAATAGACTGTAATTATATAAAAAATATACAAAATAGACTGTCACTATACAAAAAATATAAAAAATAGATATTTCGGGCTATTAGATGTAATATATTTGGGCTGAAGGTCCATTTCGTGTCAGTGAAAAAAATATGGGCTATTAAAATTTTGAGGGGCTATAGAGGGTAGTTTAATGTCTTAATAAAATAATGACACGTGCTATAAATTTATTGGTGCGTGGCATTACGTATGTTTAAAAAAATTAGTCAAGAAAAGAGTGGTGTATCTTAGCTACACTTCGGAAGGGTTGAGTGTGTAAATTATTTTCGTGGTCAGAAAGTGTGTAACGAGAATTTGGTCCATAATTTAGGAGGTAACTTATGTATTTTGCCTATAATATTGAACAATAATTTTCTGTTAATGAAACTCCTGTGAATCAGAGAGTGAGCCTTGTTGCTATAGATTCAGATGATGAAGCTTTGGATGGACACCAGTCGTATATGAAATGTAAGGATACAATTGCTTTACCCAATTGGGAGGAGTATATAGCAGCACTATTTGAGACCTTTGGTGAGAAAATCTCTTGAGTTAAAACAACTAAGACAAACTGGTTTTGTGAGGGGATTCCAATTTGCCTCTGCTAGATTATTGTCTCAATGTAACCTTAAGTTAGGCTATTCCATGTGTTTTGGGAGGATTGAAGAAGGGATTGGTGAATCCGGTGAAGATGCATAAGCTTCAAACCTTGTCCAAAAACTTCTAAGTTGGCAAGATTAGCAGAGGCTACATTAGCTGCTAATGCTAGGGCCTAGAGGTTTATATACCTATAACTACTCTTTCTCTTACTTCTCGGAAATCCTCGTATGAGTTACAACCACTTAGATCTACTCATCATACTGGCCCTCCTAGACGTAAATTGGCATTGCCTAATTCCAATACCATTGTTGTTCCTAGGACCAAAAGGATCATTTCCCCTACTAAAATGCAAGCCAAAAGGGCAAAGGGATTATGCTATTTTTGTGATAAAAAATATACCCATGGTCGTAAGTGCACTCTTCCTAAGCAAATGTTTGTCATGGACGCAGAGTTCCCTGAAGATGGAGGTATAGAGAAAGGTGATTTCTAAGCCTGAAAGTGATTTTCCTATAGAAGAGTGGGCTGCTACTGAGGGTCATACTCCTTGATTTTACTGTGTGTTCTCACTAGCTTAGAAGGTGCTCATACTATTTATGTTAATGAGTACAGTAATAACAGATCAATGCAAATTCTCCTTGACAGTAAAAGTATTCACAACTTTATTGATAAAAAGTCTGCTACGAGGCTGGGGTGTAAGGTATGTCCTACCAAGGTTGGTTATGCAAGTCTACGAAACAATACCATGGAGGCAACTTCTGAAGTGCTCAGGGATTTTGAATGGATACTGCAAGGTACTACCTTCGCATCAGGCCTGATTGTGTTTCCTATATTATTGGGAGATTTATGGATAAAGACATTGGGTGTTATGACTATGGATTATTCTGAATTTACTATTGATTTTAATTACCTGGGAAAGCACCATCTTTTTAAAGAGGTGTTTATGGAATGTAAATTGTCTGGACCAAAGGTCATGAATTAATTGGATCGTGTGAAAAAGTTCTTAAAGAATATTTTATTTATTTGATAATTCTCTTCTACTTAGAAAGCACCATATATTAAAACATGTATCTGAGGAATGCAAATTGCCTTTATCAAAGGCCATGAATAAATTGAAGGAAGGGGAAGCCCAGTTCTTCATAGTTGGTTGGTGCTAATTCTATGTTAAAGGTTGATAGTCAATTAAAAAAATTTCATATGTCGAAGAAGGTATGTGTTCCGGCTTCCATCGATAAACTCTGTGTACACTATCAATAGCTCTTTTTCGAACCTAATGTTTTACCTCCACAAAAGGAGGCCATTTGTTCATAGAATACCCTTGCAAGCAAGATCCAAACATGTGAATATTAGGCCCTACAGTTACTTTTTCATGAAAAAGATATTATGTAGAAACTAGTTAAGGAGATGTTATGTCAAGGAGTAATATAGTACAACACTCATTTTTCTTCTCATGTGGTACTTGTGGGAATAATGATGATTTTAGAGAAATTTATTTTTTGGTAACTGAAAAATTTTATTTATCAAATAATATTTACATATTTGATCCTCTTTATAGCTTGATCTGGACAATAGTCCCGGATTCAGCTATCCTTTTCTTTCCCGCTACTCCTACCTATCATAACTACCTTTTTACATATCTATATGAATAGTAGGGTAGTAGTTTAACTCTAGTAGTCTTCCCTTCAATCGTTACTTCAAGTTCCCTCGACAATGTATTTCCTGCGTCAATAGTCTAGTGATTGTTGCAACATTCCTCTGTGTTGCTTGAAAGATGTGTGCATTCCTCTCTTGCCAAATATAGTATATGCTGCCAGCTAGTGTCATCCTGTAAATTTCAGCCTTGGAGCTTCTTCCTTTACATTGTCGTTCAACCCATTCCAATTCATGATCCCAAACCATCACCTGTTTATGAATCCTCTGCCAGGCCAGCATTTCTGCCCATACTTGTGTTGATAATGAACATTTAAAGAATAAGTGATCGATAGTTTCTTCTTCTGTGTGACATAGTGAGCAGGTTGTATCTTCCAAGTAGCCCCATCTCCTCAATCTGTCTCTTGTTAGAAGTCTTCTGTGTGCAGCCATGAATATGATGAATATCTACTTAGGTAACCCAGCATTGTTGTATATCATACTTCTCCATGGTACCTTACTAAACTCTCCTCTAAGTTTCAAATATATGGCCTTGATTGAAATATTTTTGCATTCTCAATACCTCTTCTTCTGAGTAGCCAGCTTCCTCAAAGTATTTCTTTGCTTTTAGTATCATCTGAATCACCCACGATGCTTGCTTTGGCTCAGCTCCCCACATTGAATTGTACTTCTTGTAGTATATATGGACCAATTGAACCCACATTTTGTCTTTCTTCTTGCATAGGTTCCATAGAAGCTTGCAGATAACTGCTTTATTCCATACGCCTATATCTAATATGTTTAACCCACCTGCTGCTCTTGGCTAACACAATCTGTCCCAGGCCAGTAATGCTTTCTTGGCGACCTTCATACCTCCCGTCCATAGAAACCTTCTACACATGCTTTCAATTAATTGAATCAGTTTCTTGGGCAGTAGAAATATCTGAGACCAAAACACTTGTATGGAGAACAATACACTCTTAATAAGCTGGATTCTTCCTGCATAGGAAAGAAACCTAGTAGTCTAAGATTGTATTCTCCCTAGCATTTCCTCAATAAGGGGTTGATATTGAAACGGTGATAGTCTTTTAGTACTCAAAGGCACCACCAGGTACCTCATTGGTAGATTCCCTTTAGAGAAATCTAGCATTTGCAGTATTTAATGTTGTATTTCATCCCTGACTCCTCCAAAAAAGATAGAGCTTTTTTCAGCATTGGCAGCTAATCCAGAAGCTTGTGAGAACCCTTGAATACATTGATATAATAGCTGCACAGATATAGTATCACCTCTACAGAACAACAATAAATCATCAGCAAAACTAAGTTGTACTATGTTCAGCTTAGCACACTTAGGGTGATAGTTAAAGTTTGGATTCCTCTTTAGTATCTTCAACAGTCTGGTTAAGTATTCCATGGCCAATACAAATAGGTAAGGAGACAAAGGATCACCTCGTCTCAGTCCCTTTTTAGTAGAAAATGGGGTTGAATGTTGTCCATTGATGATGATGGAATAAGATACACTTCTCACACATCTCATAATCCATTGAACGAATTTTTCTGGTACTTGCAGACTCTTTAGGACTTGTTCCATATAATCCCATTCAATAGAGTCGTAGGCCTTCTTCATATCAACTTTCAACATGCATCTTGGAGATAATCCTTTCCTGCCATATCCTTTAACAAGTTCATGACTCAGAATTATGTTGTCATTTATCAATCTGCCAGGCACAAATACAGATTGACTTCTATCTACTATGTCATCCATTATGCCCTGCAGTCTGTTTGTTATCACCTTCGAGATGATTTTGTATAGGAAAGTGCAACAAGATATTGGCCTGAACTCAGTAATTCTGGATGGATTTGTTACCTTAAGCACCAGGGTAACTGTTGTGCAATTGATAGGCTGATACATGTTATTACTTGAGAAGAATTCCATCACTGCATCTGTTATCTTGTCCCCAACCACAGGCTATGCCTTTTTGAAAGATAGTGTATTGAATCCATCACAACCAGGTGCTTTGCTATCACTAATACCAAGCAGATCCTGGTATATTTCTTCTTTAGACACTTCCGTCACCAGCTATAGTTATTGTTGCCTATTTACCAATGGTCCATCCCTCATAACTACTAGATTAATAATAGGCAAACTTTCAGCTGTTGATTCCAATAGTTGCTTATGGAAACCAAGCACTTCCTCTCCAATCTCTTGTTTTGTCTGCGCCACTTCCCCATTGCTCCTTATTAAGCTCTTGATCTTGTTCTAAGAATATCTGCTTTTCATACTTGCAAAGAAATAAGTTGTGTTAGCATCTCCTAACTTCAACCATTGTACTTTAGACTTTCGTTTCATGATACTTTCTTCCACCCCCAACCATTTCTCCAATTGCACCTTTATGTCCTTTTCTGCTATAACCATATTCTCATATTGTCCAGGGTCCCTCATTTGTTCCTTTAATTCACACAGTTGCTTCCTACATTGTTTAATCTTTTCTCCTACTGCAATATACTCTGCATTATTAAGCTCTCTCATAGCTTGCTTCACTTTTTTCAGTCTCTTCCACACATATTTCATAGTACTTTCTTCATTACTCCCTTGCCATGCTCCACTAACTATAGATAGAAAGTCTTTGTGTTCTACTAGATGGTTCAGAAACTTGAAAGGTTTGGAGACTTTATCTTCATTATCTTCAAATGTAATACTCATAGGAGAGTGATCAGAACATCCTGTATCCATTACCCATACTTGCAGGAATGGCATTGCAGCATTCACTCAGCGTTCACCAAAGTTTTATCTATTTTGTTGTATATGTGTACATTTATCCAGGTGAAATTCCTTCCACTGGTTCTCATTTCTACCAAAGAAGTATAATCAATGAAATTATTGAAATCTCTAATCTCCAGCTCTTGCACAGGGTTCCCAATTGGCCTATCCTCCCCTGACCTGATAGCATTGTAGTCTCCCATAATTAGCCATGGGCCCTGTTGCACAGTATTCATACCAGCTAAGTCTCTCCATAAACATCTCCTATCTTCCAATGTATGCAGACTATAAACTGCAGTAAAAGTGAATCTCATATTCATACTTTTGATGTGAACTGCAATATGAATGAATTGAGAAGACTTTCCCAATTCCAAGCATTTTATCTCATTAGTATCCCATAGTAACCAAATCCTTCCTCTACTACTATGTTCATAGTTAGCCAACTAATCCCACCCTGGGGTGCTTTTCCTTATTATTTGTATAACCTTCTGCTCCTTTATTTTGTGTTCAAGTAATGCTATCATATTTATTTTATTGCTCCTTATAAACCTCTTAACCTCTTTCTGTCTAGGGATCTTATTCAATCCCCTAATATTCTATGTAACAAGCTTCATACATGAATAAATAGAGATTGTGGATACCCTTCCTCTCATTTTTGACTACTCTGTCTACTTGTACCCTCACCCATTTGCCTTGAAAATATTAGCTGCAATCCAGATTCTTCTAATATGTTGAACCCATTGATCATGTTGACCGTATCATCTCCTGGTTTCTCCTTGTTCCGAGCTACTAATTTTTCTATGGCTTTTTTCCAAGTATGCTCCTCCTCCCCTCTAGCTAGCCTTGTAGGTGAGCTAACAAGTTTGCTGTTTGTATCACCAGCAACCATTGCTACCTCACTACTATTATTAGGTACTGCATGTGTCTGCTCCATCTTATCACTTAGAATAGGTTTGGGCTGCCACTCTTGTTTCTGTGCTGGTTGCTCTCATTTGTTGCACTTGTGTCCAACTTGCATACATGTATGACAAAACTCAGGGATCCAGTCATAAGCTACTTCTTGCATGAATTCTCTCCTATTAGGATCTGTCACCTTAATGGCTCTGGGAAGTTCTTTAGTAACATCCATCTCAATTAGCACTCTAGCATAGGAAATTCGATCCAACTGAGTGGTACAAGTATCTCCATATAAGGGAATCCCTAATCCACTGCTTATCATGCTTAATGACTTTGCTCCCCAATAACTGAGTGGTAAATTAGGGTACTTTACCCACACAAGGATGGTTTGCAATACCTTCTTAGTGAAATCAAAATCAGTTGACCATACCTTCATAATAATCGGCTTATTATTTAGCATATGAGGTCCAGAGTACAAAACTTCATCTCTATCATCTATAGAGTTAAATTTTACCACAAAATACCCATTATTATGGAAGTATACTTTTGGTTTTGTTGCAAAATTCCATGCTGAAGCTGTCGCGCCCCCTTTTCTCGCAAAAAGCGGGCCTCGACGTGTGACAACTCTTTTAAAGGAGGTATTAAAAGAGGAGAGTCACCACCTAACGATATTTTAGGTGCGTTAGGGCACCTATTTGCAAATAACTCTGTTTTGACCAGTCAGGGCTCAAGTTACCTCAAAGAGAAGATGTTAGGCACTCCTCGAGATCCACAACTGTGGATCCCGACCGAACATAAATTATATAGATTAGTCANTACAATTATTCTAAGAGATCATATAAGTGAAGGAAGACATGGAATTCAAAGGTTTTATTTTTAACACGTGTAAAGAAAATTGGGCAATAATTAGAATATATCAATACAAGTCTTTAGAGGTTAAAAGGTACACCTATTCTATATTTGATGACTAAGTGCGAACAACAGACATCTAAAAATGGGGGGTGTCCTAAGTTTTTTATCCTAAAGGATCACCCAGTGCAATATAAATAATATTTCCTAACTCTCTTGAGATAGGGTGTTACTCATATTATCCAGCGAGCACAGACTATCATCCCCTGCTACCCGATTACTATGTTAAAGTTGTTTACTTAAAATCGCTCTAATTCAATTCTAAATCTTACCCTGCGCGTGCACTACCCGTCCCATACCTATGGTCCAGGAGGCTTTGGACCTCTATTTGGATAGTTCTAGACCTTATCTAGGTTGCTCAGAAATGCAAAATCTAGGCGACAATCAAAACATCCAAAGACTGCAATTAAAGGCTCACATTGACCTCCACACTTAAGCAGCAAGTGCACGCAAACACATATAGCAATTAGGAATTGGCAGAGTCCAGAATCTTAAACCTGTAGACATGCTTTCTAGGCTATCAAAGTATGCAGGTAAATTTCAGATGCAGGATATTGCTTATAGGCGGAATGATGCAGGATTACGAGCTAATTATTAATAGTTTCAAGTTACCAATACCATATGTGATGCCTAAGTGATCTACGCAATTAGGTATAACAGAATCTGCCAGGAAGAGTCCCAGAATTATCCAGAGTTTTTAACAGTGACGCTCAGAAATAATGTTTGAGTAGTCTAATGTTAGCCAATTAACAAGCAATTATTTTCCTATAGGCAGGATCTCTAACAGTTGACGATTAGAACTCGCTTAATTTATACTTAGTCCTATAAATAAAATTTCTAGTGATCAATGCGATATAATAGCGAATGAAGTGATCAAATCCTATAGACATAATTTCTAGTGAATAACCGAAGTGAATTGAAAGAAAGTTCGTTTCCATTTGTTCCTATAGGCAGGTTTCTAATGCATTTGAAAGTAGTCATGCAGAGTGCTCACTTCCTATAGAAATGCTGTCTATAAACACGTAGCAGCAGACATAGCATCTTAACTCATGATTAATGGTAAACAAGTAGTGTGTGTGCGCTTCTCCTAATGTCATGATTTCTACAGTGCTCGTGTAATCGAACAAAACATATAGCAAGCACATTGTCAAGTCCTATAGGCATGTTATCTACCCATTGTGCATGTAGATATCAAATTCTACCCATTCTCCCTTTTTTACTAACACCCCAATTGTTTATACAAAAGGTTATTACAGGCCCAATAATGAGTAAAAATACAAATGTTACAAAATAGTGAGAATACGACTACAACAGGCCTAAATAAACATACCCAGCATTGTCTGGGTCTTCAATAACTTTTACACAACATACCAAGGCCTTCAACAAAGAGTCACATTTAATACACGAGTCAGGGATCCATAGAGGAGTACAAAACCAATTTACTCAACCATGGCACCAAGCGTTGCACCATTTAAATCAGCCAATTCAAGTACACAACACATAACATGGGAGGTAGAGTGAATAGGAGCAATTTGAGATTGAGGGAGTGACTAAGGACCAAGCCCTAGTGTGTCAGAGTTCATAAGGGTCTCAATTGGACCTCGAGCAGTGCTCACACTAGGGAGGCCAACAATAGAACCTAGGTAGCCTTGGCTTTCAGTCGGCTAAGAATGAAAAGTTTAGAATAGCATAAGTTGCAAGTAAGGAGAGTATACAAAAGTTAGGGGTAGACATAGCCAAGTTGAGCATACAGAATAGCCAGTCAAGAAGGTCCTAGGACTTGATAAGGAGAACTTCAACATTTAGCAAAATAGTACATAACAAACACATATTGAGAGAGAGTTAGAGGAGGAACATATTTGCCAGGTTTGACAGAAGTTAACATAACAGGTTGAGACTTAAGAAGTCCAATTTATGCTAAGTACATCTTAGTATCATAAGACAAACATGTTAACTCTCATCAGGAGACAAGACTACATTGAAACATGATAGGAACACACATTATGACAGGCCAAGTAATTACTAAAGGAACATGGGATTAAAACACACTGGGTGGCACATTAGCAGGGAAGCAAGATCACAGTTGAGGGAAAAGGTCTTATAACATCAAACACATTATGTATGCAAGATAAGCATCGCAGAGATTCAAAATAGAGTGAGAGCAAGTTCATACCAAGTAGCACATGTAGGGATTCTGGGATTGACACAATAGACTAATTAACTAATGAAGATCTAAGTTATGCCATAAAACAAAATGGTTCAAACAGGGCAAGGAAAACAAGTTGAGGTAACTGTTAAGATCTCAGTCAATCACTACTGGGGTATGGGGATCATGCTGAGTGATACAAAAGCAGGGGAACATGTCCTAATTAACACAGGAAGTTCTAACACAAGTGTGAGGCATTCATTATAGCGATTAAGGGCAAAGCAAATAAGCACGTTTTAGGGAACATTCAGGTACCAATACACTAGCTAAACGAACTTAAGAGGTCAGATTATCCAAGTCAGACTTAGGCAATCTGAGAACTAGCAACATTAGGAGGAAGTTAAATGCTAAAGAGACTTAGAACAAAGTAGACTTAACAGAATCATGCACAAAAGTAATCCAGAAAATATATTAAGCCATGGATTTCAGAGTTGAGAACACATGTAAATCAAATACACATAGGGATGAAATTGTAAAAGTCAAGTGGCTTACCAGTTAAACGGATAACAATAAAGAACAAAAGATTCACAAGAACCTAGAAACCTCGATGCGTCAAGGCTCCCAAGAGCTTCGAAAGAACCCCAGACAATACTCGCACCAAGAAAGTTCGAACAATAGATTCTCAGTGGCCTTGGCTTTCAAACGGCCAACACAAACACATATCAAGATAATGAAGGAATTAACAGAGCAAAGCTTCAAATTTTAGTGAGATTGTATCGATTCCGTCCGTCCCCAAAAGGGAAAATGAGAGAGTTTATATAGTAGTCAAGAATCGAGCAAACATATAAGGAAACAGAATATATTAAGCACCAAACAAGGAAATGAAACATGAAAATCAATTTGAAATCAATTTAAGAGAGAAAATCTGGTAAACCCTAGTTTTTAGGGTAAGTGCAAATCAGCAAAGTCCAAACAAAATCGGACTCACACAATGTAAAATCAGACGCATGTAGATGAAATACGGTCCAGATTCAAGAAATAGGACTCATTCGGACAGAATTGGAGAGGTAGTACTTGCCATGTTTAGCCAAGTACTAGGTGATACCATGGAGAATCAACCAGTAGCAGAAACACACAAATATGGTAAGTAAATAAGAAGAAAATCCCATTGTAGCCGAGATTAGGAGAAAATTTGGAGAAGGCGACGATTAGGGTTTTTTGGGGCGGCTAGACAGAGACAATGGTCTCTAAGGTTTAGGAATTGGGTTATAAGAGAAGAGGGGTTGAGGGTTGTGAGTCGTTGATCATTTTTTATCAGCGGTTGTGGTTTAAGGGGGTATGGGTCGGTTTTGGATTGGGCAGGGTTGCCTGGGATTGGGCTTGATATTTTGGGCCAGGAATTTGGGTTTGTCTGATCCGAAAATAACTCAAAATTAGGCCAGCCCTTTTAAATAGAAATTAAAAGGGAAGTAATTAAATAAAATAGTTAAAAAATACTACTTAGGCAAATTAATACTTTAAACAATGATAGAATATAAAATATTATTTTGACCCTAACTGAAATATCAATTGCAATAAGAATGCAAAATATAGGCTACTATTGCAAATTTAAATAAATAGCTTAAAATGTAAACATAATTATATGAAATGAAATAAAAAATATTATGAAACATGTATTAGGATGCAAAAATAGTAATTTGGGTGATTAAGTCATCATAAAATAATTTAAAGGGATAATTACTGAATATTTATATAATTTAAATGCAAGAAAATTAATTTAAGAGCTCTAAAAATATGGAAAATTATAGGAAATGCTTGTATAGATATGTAAACTAAATAATGATGCATAAAATGCTATTTTGAAGGCATGTATATATTTTGAAAAATTGTGAGGGCAAAATTGGGTATCAACAGCTGCCCTTCTTTACCTGGGAATGATGAAAGAGTTGTCGGGTAAAGAAAATGATGACCAATTGTGACCGAATTAAGTGAGGGAAGATGTGATTTGGGAACAAATTGGGCCAAACCCTGGTTCCTGAGTTGCCTACATATCCCTGGTGTTACAGTAATCAGGCCGTGTGTAGTTCTGGATCCAACGGTGAACGAAACCGATGAAGTTGCTATAGGAATGGTTATATGTTTTAGAAAAGGTTCTTTTGGGTGGGATAGTATTGGATGAATTTATGTGAAGTCATGAATGTGAATTTGAGACGTTATGGATGTATCACAGAGCAAATACCTGAACGGTCATAGAGTAAAAGGTAGGTAATTGATGGCGGTTGGTTATGTTTGAAATAATTATAGGATGCGAACATTGAACGGAAACCGGAGCGAAGATTGCTCTCGTTAGGAGAATGGTTACCTCCTGGATTACATGCAAAACTTAAAATACAGTGCATGCGAATATATATACGGATTATTATGAAAGTTTAAACGTGATACAAGTTCCCTTTGGACCATGAAGGTTGTCTTTGGATGGCGAGGATGATATCCTTAGACCATGACGTCCTGGGCCATGAAGCGTGTGATAAGGGATTCGCAGGCTATGAAATGATGTCCTCGGGCCATGAGGATGGTGCCTCTGGACTATGACGCCTTTGAATAATGATGTGCACTTTTGAGAGATCCTCAGGCCATGAAATGGTGTCTCCCAGCTATGAGGATGATGCCTTCGGACTATGACGCCTTTGGACAAACTGGCGATGTTTCAGCCCATGAAATGTAAAGATATGATGCTTGGTCATATGCGAAATAAGACAAGACAAGGCTTAGTATTGTGTAAGATGAGGGCAGTGCTTATCCCTAGGTAAGTAGAGGATAGTGCTAGTTCTTAGATAGCGTAATGGAGATAGTATTTGATCTTATGCGAGGAAAAGACAGTGCTTAGCCTTATGCAATTAGGGACGCAATGTTTAGTCTCGATGCGAAGAAAGGCAGTACTTAGCCTTATGCAATTAGGGAGGAAATTTTTAGCCTCATGCAATTAGGGAGGTAATGTTTAGCCTCATGCAAAGAGGAGACAATGCTTAGTCTCATGCATGGAAAGGCAGTGCTTAGCCTTATGCGATTAGGGAGGCAATGCTTAGCCTCATGCAAAGAGGAGACAATGCTTAGTCTCATGCAGGGAAAGACAGTGCTTAGCCTTATGCAATTAGGGAGGCAATGCTTAGCCTCATGCAAAGAGGAGACAATGCTTAGTCTCATGCAGGGAAAGACAGTGCTTAGCCTTATGCAATTAGGGAGGCAATGCTTAGCCTCATGCAAAGAGGAGACAATGCTTAGTCTCATGCAGGGAAAGGCAGTGCTTAGCCTTATGCAATTAGGGAGGCAATGCTTAGCCTCATGCAAAGAGGAGACAATGCTTAGTCTCATGCAGGGAAAGGCAGTGCTTAGCCTTATGCGATTAGGGAGGCAATGCTTAGCCTCATGCAAAGAGGAGACAATGCTTAGTCTCATGCAGGGAAAGACAGTGCTTAGCCTTATGCAATTAGGGAGGCAATGCTTAGCCTCATACAAAGAGAAGACAATGCTTAGTCTCATGAAGGGAAAGGCAGTGTTTAGACTTATGCGATTAGGGAGGCAATGCTTAGCCTCATGCAAGGAGGAGACAATGCTTAGTCTCATGCATGGAAAAGTAGTGCTTAGCCTTATGCAATTAGGGAGGCAATGCTTAGCCTCATGCAAAGAGGAGACAATGCTTAGTCTCATGCAGGGAAAGGCAGTGCTTAGCCTTATGCAATTAGGGAGGCAATGCTTAGCCTCATGCAAAGAGGAGACAATGCTTAGTATCATGCAGGGAAAGGCAGTGCTTAGCCTTATGCAATTAGGGAGGTAATGCTTAGCCTCATGCAAAGAGAAGACAATGCTTAGTCTCATGCAAGAAAAAGGCAATGCTTAACCTTATGCAAGAAAATGATGAGTGACAATGAGAAAGTAAAGTATTTCTTAGCAGGAAGTGTTTGCGTTTGGTAACTTGTCATCAAGAAGGTAGTGATTTGATGTATCTGCGGGTATTGTTGTCTTATCGTGCCTGCATCCAAATAAAAATCGTGAGTTTTGTGGGGGAATGTTGGTTTGAGCTTTTGTATTCTGTTTTGCCTTTGCTCCTATCTTGGGGTCCTGTTTGAGTTACCCTGGGTAGCATCTGACTGTCATAGAAATAAAGTTTTCGAAATATATGCATGCATTAGATAAATATAGCTATTTGAAATGTAGTAGTATGTGATTTCAAATATTTCAGATGAACTGGTGACTGTGACATATTTTAGAAACATTGTGACCTCTTTGCTTCAGAATTTTGAGGGCCCAGTTTAAATGCAATACTTTGGCTATTCCGTGTATGACGATATCGGCTGAACTTGCTTTAGAATTTTGAGGGTCCTCCTCAAAATTCTGTCCCAGTTTTCTGATCATGGAAAAATGAAGATTTTTATTAAGATGTGACCGAACCCACAGGGCTGCCTACGTATCCCCTCTTAAATGGGAATCAGGTCAAGCGTAGCTCAGTTATATTAGATGAAGAAGCGTAAACAGTCTAAACATAGTATCTCTTGACTACGTCTGAGTTGATAGGTTTTGGCCAAATTTCTCTGTCCATTTCTGCAAGTATAAGTGCCCCTCCTATTAGTACTTGATGAGCCATGTAGGGCCCTTGCCAATTGGGTGAAAATTTCCCTTTGGCTTCATCTTGATGCGGGAAGATCCGCTTTAGCACCAACTGCCCCGGTGTGAATTGTCTAGGCATGACCCTTTTGTTGAAAGCTCTGGCCATCCTGTTTTGGTAGAGTTGACCGTGACATAATGCATTCATTCTTTTTCCATCAATGAGGGCCGGTTGCTCATATTGGCTCTGTATCCATTATGCGTCGCTGAGCTCAACTTCTTGTATGATTCTCAGAGAAGGGATTTCTATTTCGGCAGGGATAACCGCTTCAGTACAGTAAACCAACAAATAAGGAGTTTCCCCAGTTGATGTACGAACCGTGGTACGATATCCGAGCAAAGCAAACGGTAGTTTCGCGTGCCATTGTTTGTGATTATCTACCATCTTCCTTAATATCTTCTTGATGTTTTTGTTGACGGCTTCTACAACTCCTTTCATTTGTGGCATGTATGCTATGGAATTCTTATGCTTGATCTTGAAGGTTTCACACATGGATCTCATCAAATCACTATTAAGGTTGGCGGTGTTATCGGTGATGATTGATTTCGGTACCCCGAACCGACAGACAATACGATCCCTAATGAAATCTGCGACGACCCTCTTTGTTACTGGATTGTAAGACGTGGCTTCAACCCATTTTGTGAAATAGTCTATGGCCACTAGAATGAACCTGTGCCCATTTGAAGTGGCAGGTTCGATTGAACCGATGACATCCATCCCCCAAGCGGAGAAAGGCCAAGGTGCACTTGTTATATTGAGTTCATTGGGTGGCACTCATATCATATCAGCATGTACTTGGCATTGATGACACTTTTGGACATACCTGATATAGTTTGTTTCTATAGTCATCCAAAACTATCATGTTCTTAATATCTTCTTGGCTAAGACAAAGCCATTCATGTGCGGTTCGCAAGTTCCGGCATGTATCTCTTCGAGCAATTTGGATGCTTCCTTGGCGTCGACACATCGTAATAATCCCAAATCTAGAGTCCTTCTATATAGAATTCCTCTGCTTTGGAAGAAGTGATTGGATAACCTTGGGAATGTGCGTTTCTGAGTATGATTTGCGTGCTCCGGGTACTCTCATTTTGCCAAATATTCTTTGATGTCGTGGAACCATGGATTTCCATCCATTTCCTCTTTAACATGAGCACAATAAGCTGGCTGATTATGAATCCCTACCGGGATATGATCGATAAATTCTTGTCTAGGTGTTGTATCATGGAAGATAGAGTGGCCAATGCATCTGCGAACTCATTCTGGATTCTCGGAACATGTTTGAGCTCTATTTTTGTGAATCTCTTCATCAACTCTTGTACATAGTACAAATATGGTAATATCTTAGTATTTTTTGTAGCCCATTCTCCTAGAACCGGATGTACCAAAAGGTTTGAATCTCCAATTACTAGCAATTCCTGAACGTTCATGTCGATGGCTAACCTGAGTCCTAAGATGCATGCCTCGTATTCTGCCATATTGTTGGTACATGGAAACTTGAGTTTTGCGGATACCAGATAGTGTTGACCCATTTCTGACACTAGAACTGCTCCAATACCCACTCCTTTGAAATTCGCGGCCTCGTCGAAGAACATTCTCCAATCATCATAGGCTTCGGTGATATCTTCTCCTACGAATGATACCTCTTCGTCGAGAAAATACATTTTCGGTGGTTCGTACTCTCCGTCTACGGGATTTTCTGCCAGATGATCCGCCAATACTTGCCCTTTGACCGCCTTCTGAGTTACATAGATGATGTCAAACTCACTCAGTAGTATCTGCCATTATGCTAACTTTCCCGTAGACATGGGTTTCTAGAAGATGTATTTTAGCGAATCCATCCTTGATATGAGATATATGGTGTAGGCACAAAGGTAGTGCTCAACTTTTAGGCTATCCATGTCAAAGCGCAGCACGTGCGCTCCATCAAAGAGTACCGTGATTTGTAGGGTGTGAACTTCTTACTCAGATAGTATATGACCTGCTCCTTTCTTCCCGTCTCATCGTGTTGTCCCAAAACACAGCCGAAAGTCCCATCTAGTATAGATAAATAGAGTAGAAGAGGCCTCCCAAGTTCCGGTGGGACCAGAACAGGTGGTTTGGATAAATATTCCTTGATCTTGTCAAAGGCTTTCTGGCACTCTTTAGTCCAACTTGTTGCAGCATCTTTCTTCAACAACAAAAAAAAGTCGGTTCACAGATCACAATTGATTGTTCTATGAAACGGCTAATGTAATTGAGACGCCCTAAGAAACTCATCACATTTTTCTTGTTCTTTGGAGGTGGCAAGTCCTGGATAGCCTTGACCTTTGAGGGTCTAGCTCAATTCCTCGGTGGCTGACGATGAATCCTAGCAATTTTCCAGGAGGGACTCTGAAAGCGCACTTTGCGAGGTTCAGTTTCAGGTTGTACCTTTGAAGTCGATCAAAAAATTTCCTCAAATCCACTATGTGATCTGTACCCTTTTTAGATTTGATGATGACGTCGTCCTCATATACCTCTATCTCCTTGTGTATCATGTCGTGGAAGATGGTTGTCATGGCCCTCATATAAGTGGCTCCAGCTTTTTTTAGGCCAAACAACATCATTTTGTAATAATATACTCCCCATGGTGTAATAAAGGCTGTCTTTTCGGCATCCTCTTCATCCATCCAGATCTGATGATAGCCCGCGAAGCAATCCACAAATGATTGCAGTTCATGCTTAGCACAATTGTCAATCAATATGTGTATATTAGGCAAAGGGAAATCATCTTTGGGACTTGCTCTATTTAAATCCAGATAGTCGACACACACTCTGACCTTCCCATCTTTCTTTGGAACCGTCACAATGTTAGCCAACCAGATCGGATATTCAACCATTCTGAGAATCTTGGCTTTGATTTGCTTGGTGACTTCCTATTTTATTTTCAAACTCATATCTGGCTTGAACTTTCTGAGATTTTATTTCACTGGTGGACACATGGGATTGTTGGGTAACTTGTGAGCCACTATGGATGTGCTCAGACCAGTCATATCATCGTAAGACCATGCAGAGATGTCTTCATACTCCTTCAGGAATTGGATGTACTCTTCCTTCTCTGACGGTTATAGGTGAATGCTTACACGCGTTTCCTTGACTGTTTCGGAGTCTCCCAAATTAACTGTTTCGGTCTCATTCAAATTGGACTTATGCTTGTTTTCAAAGTTTTTCACTTCTCTGACAATTTCCTCAGGTATTACATCATCTTCCAAATCCTCTGAATCACTATCCTTACGTTGTGTTGTCTCATTACATGTCACAGTCGCAGGTTCATCGGGATAGGTAATAATAATACTGTAGAGGGAAAAATGTAAAGAATAATAATAAATACTAAAAATAACAATGCATTAGATAAATCTTGAAAACGTCAAACAAGTACGGCTCGATGACTCGAGCATTTATTTCAAAACAAAATATGCTTAAAACAAAATACTGAAAATGTCTTAGATGCTCATAAAATTGTTTTAAAAAATAAACGATGCTAATTGCCAGGCTACCCAGGAACTCGACGGGCCCTTGATGGTGCAACAGTCCAATTTTTGAGAACAACTCCCTTCTCCACGGTCTGAATAATAAGGCCTTCCTCCTCCTCCTCCTCCTCAACTATCGCACTGCAATCCATGTCTTCATCATCCAGAAATAAATTCCTTATGCCAGCTAAAACTTCATCTTCTTCGGACCCCCACATCATGTCAGCTTGATGAAATAACTGGTGCAAATGTGGTACTGGTTGTTCTAGAGGGTAATAAGGACCACGCATGGTGGCGACCAATTCTGACACTCTTGCCAGGTGTATTCATACCCGAGCCCAAAAGTTGTGCCATGATGCTTTAGCTGTACCTGTTTGGTGATCCCCTGGAGATTCTTGCCGAGACACTTGCCGGGTTCATACCCTGTCCATGACAGTATGCTTTTTATCTTGATGCTCCACTATTTGTCTTTCTCAATTGCGTTGACGCGCTCGACGCGATGGTATGTTTCTCCACCCAACTTCCTTCTATTCTCGACGACCGAAACATTCTGATTGGTATAAATGGGATTACTTTCGTCTCCATGGATGATCACCTCCTGATGGTACCACTCAAACTTCACGGCCTAATGTAGAGTAGATGCTACGACCCCAGCGGCATGTATCCAAGGTCATCCCAACAATAGGTTGTAGATAGCAGATATGTCCAACAGTTGAAACTCAACATCAAAACCAGGTTGGGCCCATTTGTAGGCTGAGGTTGGTCTCCCCAATTGTGGCCCTTTGAGACCCATCAAATGCTTTCACATTCATACTTCTTGATCGTATCTCATGCAGGCCTTTACCCAATCTCTTCAGAGTAGTTAGTGGGCATATATTGAGACTCGAACCCCCATCTATCGGTACTCTGAAATGAATTTGTCCTCAAACTGCACTATGATATGCAGTGCCCTATTGTGGCTTAGTCCTTTTGGTGACAACTCGTCTTCATGAAAAGTGATCTTGTGGCTCTCCAACACTTTCCCTACCATGTTGGCCATTTCTCCACTGGTGATGCTATTGGGTACATAGGCTTCATTCAACACCTTCATCAGGGCATTCCTATGTGCCTCAGAGTTTTGCAGCAGTGATAAAATGGATATTTGAGCAGGGGTTTTGTTCATATGATCAACCACAGAATATTCTCTTGCTTGCACCTTTCTCCAAAGGTCATCCGGGCCAGTCTTAATGACATGCGGTTTAGATGCAGCTTCTTTGCTCATTCCTCCCAAATGCTCGGGTGTATAGACCCTACCGGTTCAGTCATACCTTGCGCTGTACCTGTTTCTTCCATTTTGCTTTTCCTTTCCTTCTCGCTTCCGCCACATAATCCCATGGTATAGCATTAGACTTGTAAGACGGCGTATGTGCTACCATCATGGTGAAGGGTATTGTTACTTCAACCTCAAACGAAGTTGGTGCAGCTACCTCAACTTCAATTGGTGCCTGAGTTTGTACCACGATAGGTGTGAGAGTGACTGGAGATGTTTTAGGATTATCCCCTTCTTGAATGAGTCCAATTGACCCTTCCGAGTCCCATTCTTCATCGGTCTCTATCACGTTTACTCCTTCACCCCTGTGATCCGGGAGAAGATTGTTACGGACATTGGGTGCAGCCTTCTTTGCCTGTATGACTTTGGTGTCAATTAATGTCTAAATCTTATCCTTCAAAGTACGACACTCATCAATAGTATGACCCTTCATGCCTGAGTGATAGGCACATGTCTTATTTGAGTTAATCTACTGGGAGGAGTTCTCCACAGCAACAACGGAAATGGGAGTGACATAACCGACAGTCTTTAGCCTCTCGTATAGTTGGTCCATGGGTTCAACAATTGGAGTGTATTGTCTGGGCGGTCTGCGGTCAAAATTTGGTCTTGGTTTTTGGTAATTTGGGCGGGCTGGTGGTGAGTGGTAGTATGCTGGTTGGGTGTTATAAGTATGGTAGGTGGCAACAGGTTGTTGGTATCTGGGAGGTGAAGGCTGATATGTGGGTGAAGGTGTTTGGTATGTGAGAGGAGACTTTGTACCTTGGGCTACCATTATTGCACCCACTTCTTTCTTCTTGGAGATACCTCCTGACTGCAAAGCTTTATTTGTGGCTTGGAGTGCTTCAAAGTTTTTCACCATTTCGCTTTTGATCCCTTCTTCTATTCTTTTTCCTAACTTGATGATGCCAGAAAATTTATGGTTTTTAATAACCATCAACCTTTCATAGTATTGTGGGTCTTGAGATCTGACGAAGAACTTATTCATCTGTTCTTCTTCAAGTGTCGGTCTTACTTTTGCGGCTTTAGATCTCCACCGAGTAGCATATTCGTGGAAGGTTTTCGTTGGCTTCTTCTTGAGATTTTGAATATAGAAAACGTCTGGTGCATTTTCTGTGTTGAACCTGAATCGATCCATGAAATCCGACGCCATGCTCACCCAATTAACCCACTTCTTTGGGTTCTGACTGATGTACCAAGACAAGGCATCTCTGGTGAGGCTCCTCATCAACAACTTCATGCGAATACGTTCATCCTTGCCAACCCCTACAAGTTTGTCACAATACGTTCTTAAATGGACCTTCGGATCACCAGTTCCGTCGAAAATTTCGAACTTAGGAGGTTTGTAACACTCTGGCAGTTTTACATCTGGCTGAATACACAAATCCTCATAATTTAAACTCTCAATGCCTTTGCCACCCTCGACACTTCGAACTTAGGAGTTCTTCCGCCTTGTTCTTGATGAGCAGGTCTTTCTCGACGGATTCAGGTATATATAGGGTCTGTTATGGGGTATGGGGTAAAGTTCCCACATATATGGGATTGCTTTGATGGACTCCAGGAATCTGGGCATAATGGTGGTCGTTGGTTGAGTTTTGGGGATCAGGGATAGGTTGTGGTACGTTTTGAGGAGTGTGATAAGTGGTGGTTTGTGGATATTGCGTCGGATGGTGATGATGTTGTGGAGGGGTAGGTACTGGTGGAGGGTTGTGGTTCTTAGGAGGTGTGGCGTATTGATGTGGCGCGGGAAGATTTGGTGGTGGGTTTTGTGTGTTTTGGGGAGATACCGGGTTTTGGGCGTTTGTATTTTGTTGGTTGATATCGGGTACGTTTAGGGTGAGGGAAATGTTTGCCAAGTTCTGGACCTGCTCAAGCTCCCCTTGTAGCTCCAATATTTTCTATTCCACATGTAGGACCAAATCATTTTGTGCTGGCATACTCCGGTCATCCGAAGTTTCAACGTTCTCCGCATTGTCCTTTCTGATACCACTTAAATCATCCATTTTCGCTTTTCCTCTGTTCTTGCCTTTAGGATCACTTGGTAGAGGAGGAGGTGGAGGACCTCTGGATCTAGTATGATATGCGGATGATGCCAGTATGCACAAACCAACCTTGAGGAATGGGAATAATCAAAAGAAAGAAAAACAAAAGGTAACCAAGTCAGTAAGGAATATTAAAAGAGTGTTTGCGATATTAAAATATATTTTCACAAAGTCAGGCAATAATTCACGTCCTAATTTGGAGACCTCATTGTGCCCGAGGTAGGCCTAAGCGACACATAGACTTGAAGAAAATTGATGCCAATAATTGCGTCATTTCATTAATGCGAAAATGAGTCAAATTCTTACTAAAACGACAATAATAAGAAAGTTACTAATGGCATTTGCCTTATTACATTCGAAATCTAAAACTAAGCTAAAAAGCAATAAAGAACATCATTTCCTAATCTATTGGTCCCAGAAGGACCTTCCCCGTGCTTGGCTTTCTTGACTTCATCAATCAGATTCCCAGGTTGCGCATATCCAACAACAGGTAAGCCTTTGCTAGATGCCCCCTTCACTGCCATCTGTGTTCTGACAATCTGAAAACCTCTTTCTCATCTTTCCCTCAAGCTCCATCAACCTTTGCTCCAAACATTCTAATCGTTCTGTTGATTTAGTGGCGGTTTCCCTCCATTCGTTGATTGCTTCCATATCCACTTTGTGTTGTTCCAAATGCCTAGATTTAGACTCGAAAACCCTCTTGCGCAGCATCCTATACTTGACTTGTTCTTCAACAGCGTCATCTATAACCCTATTTTCAGATTAATTCCTGGCTTGACATCTCCCGCTATATCATCTACCAACCATGATGGGTAGAAGTACACATGGCCGGCATGATACCTGTCTGGCTCGATGGTAACTTTCTCCACAATGACCTTTTGATTCCACATATGTTGTGCCTCGAACTTGAACGGAATGATGTTCCCTTTAAAATCTGCTTTGTATTGTACCATGCTGGAAACTCGAGGTATAACCTGTTTTCTTCCCGCTTGCCTCATACCCTTATAGGAGCATAAGGATAGATCCCTCTTAACTCGATCAGCACTAGATGAGCAGTCTCTCTTGATCTGATGATGAACTCACTGCTAGAGAACCATTCAAACATCCAATGTACCTTTTCCTTAGTCAGATTGCTGAAGAAATGCACCCAGCTCACAATATTTCCAGGTTGCACAAACCTATCTGGAATAAATGTCATTCTCTTTGGATGATGGTAAGCTATGTAGTTATTCAATGGTCATCGCAGAAGCTCTTGGCGATATTCACCTCTCTGGAAATGTTCTAATAACCAAACCTGTAGCAACAGATTACAACCCTCGAAGTGTCCATACCCCTGCTTGCATCGATCTAAAGCGCGATACATTTCGGCCAAGATCACGGGGATGATAGTGTAAGTTTGTCCCTCGATTCCTTCCATTAGAGTCCTAGTGACCATGGCTAAGCGAGTGTGGATCCTTCCCCCTTTCATCGGAAATATCAGCGATCCCAAGAAACAGACGATGAACACAAAAAACTCGGCGGTGCGTCCAACCTAAGGAAGTGATGGCAAGTTCATCATGATGAAGGCGATATGACTTGTTATGACCATAACGTTCGTAAAGGAATTCAAATGGGATGTATGACTTTTTCAAACAAAGCAACTCATCATTTTTCTTGAAACCCAGCATTTTCAGAAAACCGCGAGGGGTGCGATCCTCTGGCACTAATAACCCTGGACTATCCCATGGTAGCTTAGCGAAACCTCCTATTTCCTCTAAGAGAGGAGTCATTCTATGTTACCGAAGCGGAAAATATCTCTTCTCTCATCCCAAAACATAGTGGTGGCCTCAATCAATGCCCAATTTGGCCGAATGTCCAATAAGGAAGGTAAACTACTAAGGACACTTTTCACATGATTCTTGTCACTAGGTGAGAGGTTCTTCCACCAATCAAGCAGTAAAGGTGGGATGTTTTGAACCATGCCGAACCTGGGGACTTCGTGCTTCATTTTCTGCAAACAAATAGAGTTAGCCCTTTCCCCCTCCAGATCTGACTAATTACATATTAATGATCAACATATTGGCCTATTTTCTCCAAATAATGCACATAACGTGACGGTGTCCATTGGGATTGTGAAAATCCCGTCGGACTTTGGACAAGGCTTATCTTAGCGGGCTATCACGTTAGCAACGTTCTAACCCATACTAGGTTTAACATGATGCATGTACATTCAATGTTGGAGTGAGGTTTCTAGAATGGACTAGACCGGTACTCCCAAGTGGATAACTTGAGAAGGAAAGGCACGGAACCGTCGTCTGCACCGCTGATCGACTTGTCTACCGCAAATAAGCCTTTTCGATTTAAAAGGGTAATTTTGGAAGAGTGCGAACACTCATCAAGCACCAATGTATTGATAATTGGTACGAGTAGAGTATGATGTGGAGCATGCTTTATGCAGAGATAATAACACATTGCCAAGTATTTGCATGATAAATATGTAAAAAGCGGTAAATACAATATTAAGGTAAAACATGAAAAACATAAAAGAAAGACAAAGGAAAAAGTTAGTCCGTGGAATATATACGAGAATGTAATAAAGAAAACAAGGGAGTAGAGACGGGAGAGACATGATGTAGCAATATTTAAACAAATGAAGAGCAGTTTAGAGCAAATAAAGGTGAATAGGAAAGGGATATATATGTTATAAGCAATTCAAGCAAAGGAAGGTGGAGCAGGGAAGGGACATGCATATTATAATAAATTTAAACAAATAAAAGGAAAACGGGAGAGGGATGTTCATGTAGTAGCAAATAAAAATGGAAAAGGGAAGCACATTTATATTAAAGAAGACTAATCTATATAAGCCAAATTCGTTATGGTAAGAGCCTAAGTGTAAATCCCCAGCAGAGTCGCCATGTTGTCGCGCCCCCTTTTCTCGCAAAAAGCGAGCCTCGACGTGTGACAACTCTTTTAAAGGAGGTATTAAAATAGGAGAGTCGTCACCTAATAATTTTTTAGGTGCGTTAGGGCACCTATTTGCAAATAACTCTGTTTTGACTAGTCAACGCCACCAAAGATCGGGTAAGGGCTCAAGTTACATTAAAGAGAAGGTGTTAGGCACTCCTCGAGGTCCACAACTGTGGGTCCCAGACGAACTTAAATTATAT